>JABUQX010080772.1:40000-42108 GCA_015478945.1 Trachelipus rathkii
GATCACACGTAACGAATGAGTCACGCATCTGAGTGTGAGTTAGAGTATTCGTTTCTCATTATTGATCCCCGAGTCTCTGAAAAATACACTACAGATTCGCAGACAGAGCTAATGGTAGCAGTCCGTCGCTGTCGACAATGTTTTAAGGTAAAGGTGATTGCAGCAGCTGACTATTTGACAAGGTGAAAAACAACAACTACCTTCATTATAATTTAAAGTGTCCAGTCCACTTTAATAGAAGCACCGCGCTAACTGCGTTCTTTCTCGTGAAATAGAATTATAATTTTATTAAACTTACGTGTTCCCGGTAGTTATATTCAATGGAGTATATATGCTAAATCTCTCTCCAGTAAGCCTCAAGGAGTCTAAACTTTCTGAGTTGTATTTTATTTTATGATCTCTCTGCTCATGCAAATGGACGATACTCTGCGAATAATCAGTTCCCTCATGTCAATGTCTATGTGACACCCGCTCTACATGTCATTACTCGCGTCTCTCTGCAGCTAGCCCATCTCTCAACGTCTACCGCGTCGTTGCGATCATTCGAGCAATCTCTTCTCCAATTCGAGCATATTTTCGCACCACGGCTCTGGCTAAGAGTTTTGAGATCATAATTATAGGTATCTATCTGTTCCAAACTTGGTACTCCGTTGGGTATATAGGGTTGATAGCGTAACCGCGTACATTAGACGAAGTTACTATCCTTCGAGGGTCCTCCCCCTAAAAGGTGAATGATCTATATCCAATACTCCACTCAATTATAAAAATAATAAATTGGGTATCGTTAGTAATAAGCGCTAAAATATTATTTAGGTGAATTAGATGATTCAGTAAGTTCAATTTCTGGAAAAATTGGATTTTTAAGGAATCTGATGAGTTGGCTATCCGGCCATCCGGTGCTGTGAGTAAGCCACTGCGGTGTGTACTCAGATAAATAATAACAGATCTATGTCTCCCGAATATTTCCTCTGAAAACCACACTCCTTATTATTGTTCTCTCTCTATGTGCGTGTTGTGTTCGCTGTTATAATATATGGCATTATTATTATAATAATATATATATATATATATATTTATATGGATCTGTGATTACTCTCGTAAATAATGGTTTCTCAAGAACCATATCTAAGTAATAAAAATAAAATATATATATTAATATTAAATAAATTAAAATAAATAAATATATATATTCTTGAGCTTTCGTTCCTAAACTTTGAGCATAAATTTTACTGATTTGATTCTTACATACCCTAAAGCAGTAATATCAGATAAATCAACAATACCTATCATATTACCTACCTTCTCACTGATCCACCTAATATACTCTGTCCTAATTAGTGATCTTAATTGAATCTATTTAATTTAAAGGTCATATTATTTACTATAAATTTATGTAAACGTTTTATTTACTTTACCTGAAGCAGTAAATCTGTTTAAAATCATAATAACACCATCCATCTTATCACTTTTTACTGTCATCCTCTTTTCTAGTCCAGTTGTGATCTATTGATTTAAGTCATATCAACTTTTCATATTATTTACTAAATTTTAACGTTTTAACATATACCACTAAATCGTAAAATCATTAATCATACCAATCCATATATAATTCTACCATCTCTGACACCCTCTATACTTCCAGTATTAGTGTAATAAGTTCATATATATTGATTCTATTAGTAATTTAAGGTCATATTATATTTACTAAAATATTGTAACGTTAGTACATACCCTAACAGCTCATAAAGTAAATCACTAATTCAAATCACAACTATCCATATCTACTCCCTTACAATAATATATATCTATCATCACTACATCTGGATCTATTGATCTATTTTGTTAATTATAGGTCAATATTATTTTACTAAAATTATGAATATCGTATTTTACATACACATTTAAAGGCCAGTATATATTAATATCACTAAATCAAATAAATCCACCAATTACCATAAACCAGCATTCCCTAGGTATCTACCCTTCTGACTTATTACTTATGATCTATTATCTATTGATTCAAAGTGTACATATAATATTTATAGTCGAGTATCATTTTGAATAAACTATTAACTATCAATAGAAATCAAGTTTACTTTATATTTATG
>JABUQX010080773.1:0-32500 GCA_015478945.1 Trachelipus rathkii
CAAACAGGCAGGAGGATCACATATGACTCAATATTTTCAATCTGAGGACTGTTAATATTTCCTACTATGATATATTACTTCAATTCGTACTAGTCTTCGTAACCTTTGAGATCAGTGAAAAATGGGTGCTTTTATCTATGAATACTGCATTTATTATAGTTTCAGACCGCAGGGAAGAAAAAATATAGGATATAATATATATGGCTCTTTTGCTAGTCTTTATATATATTTCTTATGGCCCTATGAGGTGAGCTCAACCATATTGATTGATATAACTATACTATATTAAGGATATACATTGTCTAATACCTCAGAGACGTTTAGGCTAAGTACCTTCACCTTAAAATGGATAACACAATGATAAATTTTATGATATTCGAATCATTTCATGGAATAAGACTTAGTAGTGACAGAAAAGGTGTGTTAGAGCTAGTATCACTTGCAGCGATTTCGGTATGGGGGGTGCTGATATCTAGTTACTTGTATTATAATAATGTCATATAGAGCAGAATACTGGAGTAGGAGATACTATGAATCTTCAATCGTTTTACTTGATTAATAAGTATATACGGGTTTAGTATATGTGAGTTAGCCTATTCTATATAATATATAAGCTATAATAAAGTATATATATTATACTAATATATTATATAAGTATAAAAATGGATAACCGATATCTTAGGTGCATCCTATTTGACCAGGTAAGTATTTCTTACTTGTATAAAAGTGATTGATTGGTATCCTAAATATAAATTTTTAATTCTACATAAAATGGTGTAAGAATGTTTATATGTTATACATATTATCTACTAGAGAAATACTTTATAAATATGCAGATAGTGGTATCAATAATCATTTACTTATTTGTAATTTTTATATATTATAGTACATGTCAAAAGTGTCGCAACATTTATGTTTTACTGAGGTCGTGTCAATGATAATGAAAGCGATTTGTCTGCAGAAAATGACTTCTAAAGATAATATGATGAAAGAAATGAGTGAAGTAGGTATCAGTCTCACTCATTACTATAACAGGTAGATATTTCATTTATCTTTCAACTAATAGGTAATCATATTATTTTATAATATATTAGTATTATGAAGAAATTAAGATCAAGAGGCTTTTATAATAAGCTATCATATTAAGTGAAGCTCATTAGCTTTTTTCTTGTATATCAGGTAACAGATAGTAAGATGGACTATATCTCTAGAAATTATATCAATTATTATTTAGGGAGGAGAAATTATTTGGAATACTATACTATCAATAATGACAACAGTTTTCTCCACACTTACACATCATAAATCTGTCTCGTACAAGTTTTGTAAAGCAGATTTTACCCGCGGTAGATAGATTGGGCGATCATGTTTATTAATTTGAGTACCTCATTAGCCATATTTAATATTAATTTTTTCTCTATTACTATCGTACATTTTACCTATAGACTATCTAACCTCATTCGTTAATATGTTTTCTTCTTAAATTTTCCTTTATACAGTATCTTCGTTTCCCTGATAGAGTTTCTCATTCCCTCAATTTTTCTATATACGCCTTATTTTAACTTTGACTAAATTGAGATATTGTTTATTTCCTACTCCTCTTGCTCCATTCTTTAGTTTACTGTATAACATTTTACTTGACCACAGTTATTATATTTATTTTTTCATCAACCTAACCTTTTTTTATTATAGTATATATTATTATTATCTAATATTTATATTATAATTTATTAATAATATATATATATATTATTTCAATATATAAATTAACGTAGTTTTATTTGATTAGTGTATATACATCTTTATTAATATATGTAATTTCTAATATATTTGGCAATATTATATTAGTAATAATAAGAAAATTATATGAAACTAAATAAGAAATTATAATATAAGAAATATTAATTATAATGGAAGAAATATTAAAATTTTATGAAATATTATTTAAATACTTTAAATTATCTAAATATAATTATACAGTATTTATTTGGCTTTATCAAAAGGATTACAAACTTAATCAACTGTTCTTGCACACTGGTCATTCTATTGTTCGTAGACATGGTAGCTCTATAATGGTAATCGATATTGTTTTAGTATATATAATATTATATAATATAAGAGTAATGGTATGTATGGAGTACAGAAGTATTATTAGATATCATATTATGCTCATGGACATGTATGTTGACAATCATTTGGTGTTTTTCCTTATTTTATTTAAACATATAAAGCTATAATTAATATGATAATTATAATAATATTTATATATATATATATTATAATAGTAAGTCTGTTTACATTTGTAGGATATATGCTAATAATATATGTATAAGTATATATATATGAGCTATATATATATATATATATATATTATATATATATATACAAGTATATTATATATATTATATACTATATCTGATAAGTAGTCTATATAATATTAAGCATATATATTATATATCTTAATATACGTATAATAATAATATAATATAATAATATATAATATATATCATATATATTATATTATTTAATATAGAATAGATATATATATTATATAGATTATATAGTATATATTATACTAATAATATATATTAATTAGTTATATATTAATATATTAAGTTATACTACGTTAGATATACCCTAAATAATGGGGAACGAACAGCAATCATAATCTATTAATGACTCAAATAAAGGCATAAGATCGCAATAAACGACACAGTCCTCAAATAACCTAGCTACAATTATCACTACTTGTCTACACACTCAGTACAAACTGACTGTGCGAATAGAGCAGTTCGACTCATTCCTAAGATATAATTAAAAATACCATAGCTAACTCCACTCTTCATCATTCCCGAGCCGAGCACTTGATTACAGTAACAGCTAATAATATAATAGCTGATGCAAATATTAATGCACAACAGCCCACACAAACATTATCCAACCCATATTCAACTACTTTTTGACTAATCAAATTAAACTTACCTATTGTTCATCACAAAACAATATACTCATTTCTTTATAGCTAAAAGAGACAGATGCTTCATAGCCTTTTTTGACATAGTGCGGAAACATCTCAACAGTTCAAGTACAGGCAAAAGAATCTACATAGTATATACTAGAGCTAGGAACCTAAAAGAAAAAATCCATATAACTAATAATCACACTAATAGGTTTATATTATATATGTATAGTGTCGATAGTTCATATACTATAAATATATATACACATATAATAGGAAAATACAACTACTAATAAACACAGAGAATCGTGAGTTGCCCAAACGTTAAACACTCTATCACTATAGCAGGACAGCACATATCATCACATATATTATTATATAGCTAGAGATACACTAGCGGATCAAAACTCACTATGATTCACTATTATCACATAAGATCAGAGTACCTCAAGGAGCGTTATATACTTATTCCCCCATTCAAAGTTATACCCATATATAAGTGTAGGAACATAGTTCTAGTAATCAATAATATATGTCTTCAAACTGAGATACGATGCGTATTCTAAGGTCAGATCTCATAATCATAGATGGATAGATAAGTACAACTTCCACTTACTACGATAGTACATATACTGATATATGAAAAAGAAAGATGTCAATTAACATTTATCTAAGTATACTGACATAATATATATATCAATTCAGCAACCACATTATACTATTATCCTAAGTCATACGATATTATCACCTATCATGAATCAGCCACTAAACATCTTAAACTACATATAGATTGATATATGTAGAAGTTGATTACATGATATTACTATGTTAGTATATATAAATTCATATATGGACTAATACAAGCAACTATTACAGACGAATGAGAATGTACATCATCCCTCAGATTATACCTAAGTTCATTCCTGTACAATATATAGTACTATTAAATCATCAATATATACTATACAGACAAAGCTAGTTATATCGATTTAGACTCACTTATATAATATCATTATCTATATATAAGGACTATACTATAACCTATCACTACAATATACCTATATATCGTAGCATTATGTACGTATCCGAATATACGCGAGTAGAGTAGTCATAGTATTACCTATATACCTACTACACAAATGTAGCTCCAATAGAGGAGTAATTCCCAAGACGGAATATATCTGAATGAGTTGGTAGTTATTAAGGTTATTATCTTTCCGATGCATAAACTTACCATTGCCGTGCTTACTATCACATATATAATATTTCTGTCCAGGATCATGCATTTTTTTGTAGTCTTTCATGCCTCATACGATACGAATTTTTTTGTATCTCTGACCTGCTTTAGAAAGATGGATGTCATTCAAACTGATCCATCGTTAGCGAAGAAACTTTCCGCCGAATAAGTATTTGTTGTGAAGAAGTAGTCCCATAATGGCTCTGGATGAGGATAAAACTAATATCGGTAATTCATTGTATCAAAAACTGGTTCGCTGTCGAAAAGGCTTGTAGACATAAAGATATTATCGTGCGTTAATATCATAGATTCATCTACTCAACTGCTATCGCAACAGAAACATATACTTAGTGACGCCTCGGCGCCTAGTTGTCATAAAGAGAGCTAAACAACTCAAGTCCACAACACTCACGCTTCAAACAAATATATAACTAACTCTAGAACGCATTAACCATAACTGCTACAAAATAGAACTAACCTTAAACAATAATTACGCACCTGAACCTTAGCGGAGCCTATACCTAAACCGTACACTAACCATACCTATACCCTACATACAGCGAATACTAAAAGCCTTAATCAATCCTTAAGGACAACGCGTTATCTAACCTAACGCTAACCTAACCTAACCTATCAACTAACTGCTGTACCTAACCCAATGACTAGTATATCTAGTCTTACAACCCTAACCCTACGACGCTAGTAATTCATCACCTGCTGCTGGCTAATGGTCTTATCTCTCGAACAACCGGGCAAATTCTTTTAAATTGACTAGTCATGTCGTCACATCTTGAGGGCCTACAACTTTCTCATCTATTAATCACGATTGAGAGAAGCCTCTATGAATCTGATACACACAATTGAGAGCCAAAAGATAGTAATATTACAGCGACGTAATGGTCTACGACCGATTGGTTTTCACTAGCGTTGAGTGTATAAATCGAATGTCAGTACTTCCCGGCACATCTAATAACATAGATGCTTCTAAAATTACAAAAGGGGAGAAGTACTAGCTGTGCTTTGATCAAGCTTGTTTACGAACATTCCAACACAGGACAGGTTGCATTAACAGTTATTACATTCCCTCTTATCAACGCCTTTTTATTCCTATACGTCGTAACTGTCAGCAACACCTTAGTCGAGACGCGAGATAGTGTGTGTTGCAATACATATGTGATAAAGTGCCAAGAGGAACAATCGAAACCTTTTGAAGGATCGCTGGGCAATATAGACCTTGATAAAGTATCAGTAGAAATCTAATGATTGTGCGCAGTTAGGAAGATCCTTCTCTCTCTCTCTCCTCTCCTCTCCTCTCTCTTCTCTGCTCATCTCTTCCTCTCTCGCTTATGATATATAATATTATATATTATATAATATATATATATATAGATATATATATATATATATATATATATAATATATATAATATATATATATATTATGTGTGTGTGTGTGTGTGTGTGTGCTGTGTGTGTGACTGCTGTATGTGCTAAAGCTTATGTATGTAAATTCTGAACAAATTTCCTACAAATTTCTTCTTCATTATTTAAACATGAAGTAAAATAAAAACTTTATCCTCTATGAAACAATATGTAAGTCTAAGATAGAAGTTTGAAGAGAAAAACGATTTTGAATTTCCCCTCTCCTCGTCTCTCCCTCGCCTCTCGTTTCTCTCCTCTCTCCCCGCTCCGGGCTCCTCCCTGTTGTTCTCTGGCATCTCGTGTTGCGTCTCTCATCCCCCCGTGTGTCGCTTTCCGCTCTGTCTTTCTCTCTCTCCCTCCTCCTCCTCTCTCTCTCTCTCCCTCTTGTCTCCTCTCTCTCTCTCTCTCATCTCTCGCTCTCTCCTCTCTCGCTCGTTCTTATATGGTTGGATGGGAGGTGTGGTATAGATGAATTGAACATCATTATAAGGCATGTTGTTGAGTGTTTTGGTTTGTGTTGGGTTGTGTGGTGGTGTTTGGGTTGTTGTTTGGGTTGGGTATGTTTTCATCGGTTTTTATAGTAATAATAATAAATAATATATAAATATAATGAATATATAAAATGAAATAAATAATAATATAATAGAAATAATGTAAGTAATATAATAATAATAATAATGAATAATAATATAATGAAATAATATAATATATTAATCCCATCACGCTATTGGTACATATTTGATTAAAAAAATATTATAGGTATTATATTATTATATTTATTATATATTATATGTTAATAAATATGATATAGTATATAATATATATTAATTATATATATATATTAATATATATATATTATAATACTATATATATAATATTATTTTAGATATATAATGAAGTATATATTTAAATATTATATACCTACTATTACTAATTATATATATCTAATATATTAAAAACTATTAAATAATATTATATTATGTATATAATTATTATCATTATATATAGTATAGTATATAAATATTATAGTATATTATGATTAAATATATATATACTTAATATATTAAATATTATTATATATATATAATATAGTATATAATTTATTATTAAATAATATTATATAATAATTATTATATATTAATATATAGTCGGCCATATATGACAAGATTGATGACTTACACTTGAACGTTACGGCTGACAATAGTATCCCTTATTTATTCTATTATGCTCAATACAAGTAGTTAGTTAGCGGCGTTAGTTGAGTATTGATTATAGCAGCGTTATTTATAATTATCTAAAAATAATTTCACTATATTTACTTAGCTCTAAAAATTCCGCTTGTTTCATTTTTTTTCATTCAATACCATTTACAACTCAACAAAATATTTAGACGCATTTCGCGTATTTTGCGTAGATGAGAACTTTTTTTAGCTACTGTTTTTGATTACTCTGTAGAAGATAAATTTGCTTTTTTGAAGGGAAAAAGAATTAAAAAGAATTTCTTTTTTTCCTATTTTCTACAAAATCTTAATTTTGCTTTTTCCTTTGAAGGAAGTGTCATAAGCAGCTTTTCGAAGTTTGAAATTAAATTGATTAGGTAGAATACTTATAAAGAACAACTAATTATACTTGATAAATTACACCCATTTCAAGGGTTTCTTAAATAAGGGTAATTTCAGTTAAGACTACTATAAATTGTAATGTAACTAATATATATTATGTATTGGGTGTCATTTCTAATTCAAATGTTCTAAACATTGTCATTATACTTAATTCTTAAAACTTGTTACGTAAGGTCACGATGGCCAGATTCATCGAAGTCTGAACTTAGTAATTTCCCGTGAGCGATCACCATCCCGCCAATCCCTTTTTTAAAACAATACTAAAACTTCTACGGTTCGCATACATATTACTTAAGTCAAAAATAATAATCCTGCTTCACTACAAATTAATATCAATATACAAAATACTGTTTGGCTATCCGGGCGAACACTACAAAGAAGAACACTTGCATTCGATACTGGCCATAAGAAAAGCAAAGACCCTAAGAGACATCTAATTAAGCAAATATTATGCGCCATAGGTCAATGGTTCAAGGAAAGCCCCTATATAAGATATGAGCTTGACAAATGAAAGGAGAGACGATGATGAAGAGAGAGAGAGAGAGAGAGAGAGAGAAAGTTATGTCTAATTATAAGTTTTAATATTTAGACCTTACGATGGAATCAATGTTTATTGTTTGTTAATTAAAGTTCAGACCATATATGGACTTTTGTCCTATATCGAGAAGGAGATTTTGGAACCACATAAACAACCTATTGTACTTTGAGAGGCTTCAAAACATTTAGTGTTTTGAAGCTTGTTTAGTTGGAAGAATAAAAAGAATATTTTAAAAAGAATATTTAAAGAAAGTTTACAAGAAAAGGATTTTCTGAGATTTTAAAGTTAGAGCTGAATTATGGTTGTGTTTTTGTTGAAAGAAAATTATTGTTGTGGAAGATAGTTTCCTTTAGATAGGTTGTGAATTGGGGTTTTAGAGTCTTAGAAAATAATCGATGTTTTGTGTACTTCAATATTTAATAAGAAATATACCAGAATTCAGTGGTTTCAAGACCACCAAACTGGCATCTATCTTTTATTGCCGATTAGATTTTTTGGTATGAAATTTTAATGGCAAGAAGAAATATGTAAATAAGAGCTGGTAGGTGTTTAAAAGACTGGTTAAAGGTTATTTATTAAGGAACATAAAATAAAGATGGTACAAAACTAGATCAAATTTTATTAAACGGATCTAAAGGATGGGCCTGTACAAAATGAAAGCAGAGATAAAGTTTCAGAGAAAAGTTCAGAAGCTGAAAGAAGTTTGGAATTTAAGCTGTTAGCCACACACTATTTAAACTTTGAAAATTCCAATGGCAAGAGAAAATTAATCAGAAAATTTTGAAAGTTCAAAACCCCAAAATGATCAGTATGAAACGAATAGAAAATCTCGTAAAGCCTTCGTTAAGGACTCTTATTGACGATACTGAAATAAAATTATTGTGTAAGCGTTAATTTTTCCAAATAACGCAGATTAAGGTTACAAATCGATTAAGATGGAAGGTCAACAGTACTATATGTTAGAAGGTTTATTTAATCTGTTGAACAGGCCTAATAAAAAACAAAAGTAGAAACTGACAGTCAGAGATTTGTTACTTATTTGTTACTGCTTGTTACAATAATCTCACGAGTACAAATATTGAAAACTACAAAGGAATATATTCCGTATTGATCTCCTCATAGTATTAGTTCAGAAAGAGAAGAACAATAATTAAAAATTGAGGAAAGCTGAGAGGAGGATTTTACATTGGGAATAACTTAAGGTTAAGTAAACGCTAAGGTTTTATGACTAAATTTAGTTTTAACAGAAGGTAAAATCATATGTTAAACTTAATTTGGGAAAATATCACAGAGATTTGAAATATATTGATTATATATGTGTTGATATATATTATATATACTATATATATATATGATATATATAATATACTATAGTATATATATTATATATATATATATAATAATATATATATATATAATACATATAATATATAAATATATTATCATTATTATATATATATATATCTATAATATAATATTATTACTATATATCATATACTATAAGTAATATTATATATTATATAATGTACAAAATTATATATACTGATCTCATTTCTATATATATTATATTATACTATAGTATATACTAATAAATATATATATATATATATAACTATGCATATAATATATATATTTTATAATATATATATATATATATACTATATATATATAATTACTATTATATATATATATATATATATATATATATATACTATATACTATACATATAATTATATATATTATATATATAGTATATATATATCTATAATATATCTTATATACCTATATATATATTTATATTTAAATGAATTATATATATATATATATATATATATATATAATATATATATATATATTATATATATATTACTTATATATATATTATATATATATATTATACTATTATTATATATACCTGATAATATATACTACTATATATAACCTATTATACTATATTAATATTATATATATATATTATATATACTATATATATATCATAGTATATTATATATATATAATATAACTATATATAGATATATATATTCTATACATATATACTATATTATATATATATATACCTCTTATACTTATACTATATATATAATATATATATCTATATATAGTACTATATATAATATATATTTATATATATATATTATATAATTATATATAATACATATATATATACTTATTTAGACTTTCGATGTTGAAAAGCTGTAAACATAATTTTATTAAAATAATAATTTGTTTTAAAGAGGACATTCTAAAGGCATGTTACTAAAGCTACGAAGAAATATGAAACTTATTGGAACAAAAATAAAAAAAAATAATAAAAAAAAGTACATATAAAAAGTTATTTAAAATATGAAATATTATGGATAAGTTTTCATCTTTAATAAATTGAGGAAAAAAATCAAATAAATTGATTTTCTCAAGTGTTTATTACATTACGAAAACGAAAAAAGTAAAATATTTCATTGTCAGTGTAATTTTGAAAGCATTCAAAAAATTTCGTTTTCATTGAGAGAGAGTAAAGAAAGATAAGAAGAAGAGGAGTAGATAGAGAGAGAGAGAGAGAGAGAGAGAGAGAGAGAGAGAGAAGTAGCGAGAGAGAGAGAGAGACGAGAGAGAGTTACATAATAGCCTGCGGTGAAGAGAAAGTGGTTGCTAAGGATGATGGAGAATATAGATACGATAGAGAGAGAGGAAGGGAGGAGAGAGAGAGAGAGAGAGAGGAGAGAGAGAGAGTAGAGGAGACGAGATTGGAGAGTGAATAAATAATGAAGAGAAGGAGAGGGAGAACGGGAGAAAATCTATAATAGTAGAGGACACATAACGGGATGATGCAATTTGTAATAGAAGGGAGAGGTGGTAGAGAGTAATCAAAAGTAAGAAACTGAAGAAGAGTTAGAGAGAGTAATAATGGGTCTGCGGTTAAAAAGATAGTGGTCAAGGATGATGGACTTGATTTGTAGAGAGAAGAGATGAGAGGAGAGAGAGAGAGAGAAGAGAGAGAGAGAGAGAGCGGAGAGAGAGAGAGAGAGAGAGAGAGAGAGAGGAGAGAGAGAGAGAGCGTTGAGTAAGCAATGTTCTCTTTCAAGAAATAAATAATAGAAACTCATTTTGAAAAGCATGAATTGTGATTGATAGATAAGTGAAAGGAAATATGAGAGGAATGTGGAAGGAAACTTTGAAATTAACAAAGGTGGTTGTTCACTACTCTGAAAAGATTGGAGAAAGGCAATTTGGAAATGGAAAAAAGTCTATGGATTAACAAAAACACATCTTTTAATGCAATCTTTACAGCT
Organism: Trachelipus rathkii; assembly: GCA_015478945.1. NCBI lineage: Eukaryota > Metazoa > Arthropoda > Malacostraca > Isopoda > Trachelipodidae > Trachelipus > Trachelipus rathkii. Next base: position 11,086 of record JABUQX010080773.1, read on the forward strand.
AATAATCTCTCTCGTTCTCTCTCTCTCTCTCTCTCTCTTCTCTCTCTCTCTCTCTCTCTTCTCTCTCTCTCTCTCTCTTCTTCTCTCCTTCTCTCTCTCTCTCTCTCTTCATCTCTCTCTTCTCTCTCTCTCTCTCTCTCTCTCTCTATCTCTCTTTCACTCTCTCTCTTTCTTTTCTTCTCTCTCTCTATCTAATTCTATCTATCTATCTATCTATCTATCTATCTATCTATCTATCTATCTATCTTCTTTCTAATCTATCTTTTTTGCTTATTATTTATCTATCTATTTATATATTCTATTCTATATATGAAGCTGGTTATATTTTTGTTATTTTATTTGTTTATTTATTCGTTTAATTTGTTAATTCATTATTATTATTATTATTTTTATTATTATTATTTTTTATTAATTCATTATTTTATTATTCTTATTAATTATTATATTATTATTATTATTATTATTATTATTATTATTATTATTATATTATTATTAATCATTATTATTCATTATTATTCAAATTATTAATCATATATATATATACTATATACTATATTATATATATATATTATTATATTATATATATATTATTATATATATAGTATATACTATATATATATATATATTAAGCTTAATAATTTAAAATAAAATTGCCTAACCTATAACTAAAAGGACAATTCAAGAAATTTGTTAAATAAATTAGCATATAGCTTTAAATTAATAAGAAATAAAAAAAAATAACATTGCTATAATTAAATTTGGAATTGTTAACACCTCGTGTAAGCTCATGTGTTAACTAAGATATGACATGACTGGTGCGGGGAGGTCGAGGGTTCGATGCCTTAAAGGAAAATTTGTAGAGAAGTCCTGTGAGGTGTGATTTTTTTCTTAAAAAATATATTTTTGAGTTTTTTTTTGAAAAATTTAAAATTTAACAATTTATTATATAAATAAATAAAAATGAATTACTAAATAAATATATAAAATATTAATAGATACGTTGAAATAAATTATTTAGTAAGAATATATATATATATTATATATATAGCTATATAAGTAAACAGAAAAATATATTACTATATATATATATATATATATATATATTATATATATAGTAATATATATTATATATATAATAAATTAAATATATTATATATGTGTATGTGCTATACTATATATATATATATATATATATATATATATATAATAATACTATATATATATCATATATATAAATATATATTATATATTATATATATACTACCTATAATATATATATACTATATGTATACTACTATATATATATAAGCAAACTGAAAAAGTTATTTATTTTAAGTTTCATAAAAATATTTTAAAAAAAATTATTATATTATAAATTAAATAAATTTAGGAATTAAATTTTTTTTTTTTTAAATTCAATAAATAAATTTTTATAAAAATTTGAATAAAAACTTTTCAGGTTGTTTAAAATAATTTTACATTAGAATTAAATTAAAAATACAAAACAAAAATTTATGTAAAATAACTAAATTCACTTAAATGAAATTAAACTTAAAACAAAAATTTAGTTCTCTTTTATTAACAAAAGATTAATAATTAATAAATTGGGAACATAAACGGACAATTCATTTATTAAACAAAATCAACTTAATAAATAATCAACAAAAATTTGAATACCTAAAAAAATTTAAGAAATTTATCCTCCTTTATAAAAAAAAAAAAATAAAAAATAAAAAATAAAAAAGGTAGGTATATCCCCGCAGTTATTTTAAATTTAAATATCATCAAATAAGACAGATTCGAAATAAATAAATTCATAAAACCAAAATATTTTTTCCTAACCATAAATTCAAATTGTCCAGTCCATTTAGAACAATCAAATAAATCGATTTGAAAAGCTGATAAATTTCATAATTTGTCTTTCCTTCTCGTATAATAATGAATCTTTGCGGCTTATTACTTATTTTTTTTCTTTTTTTTTTTCTTTTTTTTTTTAGACCAGTGCTATAAGTTTTAATTGCATTGGTTTAAGAAATTATGAGCGAGGTTAATATAACTTTTAGTTGTAAATCGCATTATTCATTATTATTATTATTATTATTATTATTAATTATTTTATATTTTTTATTATTATTATTATTTATTATTCTTATTATTATTATTATTATTATTATTAATTATTTTATTATTATTCTTATTCTTATTATTATTTGATTTATTATTATTATTATTAATTATTATTATTATTAATTATATTTTATTATTATATTTTTATTATATATATTATTTATTATTATTTATTATTATTATTATGTCTTAAATATTATATATATATACAATACATACTATATATATACTCTATATATTATATATATTATATATTACTAATAGTATATACTTATATATAGTATCAGTATATATTTGAATACATATTTATATATATATGTATATATTAATTATAATATAATATATAGTATATATATATATATATATATATATATATTATATATTACTATATACCTATTATATATATATATATACTCTATATATTTATATTATATACTATATATATATGATACCCTAATATACTACTATATATATATAAATATATATAATATATATTAATATATATATTATAATACTATATATATATATATATAATTCTATATATATATATATATATATATATATATTATATACTATATATAATATATTTATATATATATATATATATATACTACTTAACTATATATTATATATATAATATATCATTAATATATATACCCTATATAATACTACAATACCCCACGTACTCCAAAATAGTGCTAACTACACAGAAGTTCAACTTTCATGACTGTCGAATAATCTCATCATTTTCTAATTCAATAAAATACATAGTCAAAATGACTGGAGTTTGCTTTGCACACAACATTAGTTTTAATTGTCGGTCGTCTATTTGCAGCAATTGTTTCGACATCCATATATTTATATACTTATATATAATAATACATATATATATACTTATATATTATATATATTATATATATATACTATATATACTATATATATATATATATATAAATATATATCAGTTATATATATACTATATATATATAATATATATTATATATATTATATATATAGTATATTACTATATATATATATAATATTATATTTATATATAATAATATATTATATACTCAAAAAAAAAAACGCTTCTAGGATTATATATATATATATATATATACCTATATTATATATATATATTATACACCAATTAACTATTATATATTATATATATATTATATATATATATATACATATTTATTAAATTTTTTTATATTTATATATATAGGCATATATTCTCACTTGGTTATAGAAATGTATTTGCATATTCTATGATCCTATATAGTATAAACCATGGGATTATATGATTTTTCTCATATTTAACAACTATCTCATCATCATTAGGTAACTGTTTCATTTTATTTTTGGGTAACAGGTATTCATATATAGCTTAATACTATCAGCTATTAGTATTTCCTTGATCGGAAGATCTTTCAACTGTCAAAACAGGAGATGTAATGGTGTCATCTGATATTCTTCTTCTGTAGTTCTGATGCAGATAGTATGAATAAATGACTCTTATATATGTTATCTTCATCTGTGTAAAGAAGGAGATAATAATAATATTAGTATTATGAAATGTATAGTAATATAATCTTTTTTCGTAGTTCATAATTATACTACTTGAACGATAAGTTGATCTTCGTCACAGACAAAAGATGATTATATTTAGAAGAATAATTATAATAATTCAAAAATTAATTAATAATTAAAAATAATAAAAAAAAAAATTAGCAAATTTTCAAGATGTTTTAACTCGTCTAGTGTTAGTTATTAAATCAGTTTTCTTGTGAGAGTTTACTACCATAATCTATATGGTGCTTCCTTATGTAGTAGTTTTCCTTTTATTCTAATATATAATTGAATAACATTTTTATATAATTATTCATCACTCACCAGCATTAGCGCCCGACGTCCTTTATCTGTACGTATGATCATTCGAAAATTATTAATAATCTTTCTCTAGTTTAGTCATTTGTGATATACAGCATCTCATGCACATTGTTCAATATAGATATCTATCCAGCTTAGATATTTAAATTAGCAGTTTATGTTCTTACTTGAATTTTTGGATTTCATAGAGTACTCTATATTAGTGTGAGTAATTATTGATACCACTCATTATATTTATATAACTAAATTTTTCCACTATATAATATTGGAGTGAGTGATGGTCATGTGATCTCAGAACTATTGAGTGAAGATAGAATATGTTCGTTAGATTATTTGTAGCATTATAAGCTGATCCCAGACATAAGTGAATTCTCTGTTTTTAATTTTTTGAGGTTATTATATCAAGCGTTCATAGACTTATAGATTCAAAACCATATATATTCATTAGATACGCTTCTATTATGATAATTGAAGATATTTAAACTCTTTAGATAGATATAAACACAATAATAGAATTATTGATGGATCATAAATGACACATTAACTCAATTGAGTATATATAATTAGTAATGAGAGTTACTATATATATCTACAATAATAATATTTTGTGAGTTTTTGGTCACGAACACGAACACCTGTTGAAGTGGACGGGGAGGGACGTATTATATATATTATACCTTATAAAAAAAATAATAATAAATTATTCCATAATATACAAATTAAATATTCTCAGTTATTGTAAATAATAATAATACTCTGTAGGTAATACAATCTGTAAATAAATAACATATAATACAAAATTTTCATACATACTTTCGATTAGAAATCTTTAGTAATAATAAAAATGAGGATATATACTCAAACTCATAAAATAATCAGTAATTCTATTATTTATAGCTACTATTATATGACCTGAAAATAGACCTGACATTTAATATATAATACTGCTGTAACTAAATACTAGAGCAAAAAGTTAGTGTGATGCTTATATATACCAACATATTAAGCTAATATTATCTAACTTTAAAATTACTATATTTTCTACTATCCTCCCTAGTACGTTGTCAGGTATCAAACGATCTAAACGCTACAATTATGCAAATTTGGTACAAGAAAAGAACAATAAGAGCATCTTAATTCCAAACATTCCATATTTAATATATGAACTATTATAGTGTGTAAACCTACCATTATCAATCGTCACATCGACTCTCTTCAGTGTGCCAAACTTTTACGTTATTCGACTTAGTCATATTTTTAATCCATCTCTTTGAGATGAGGTGTAAACGAAAATATATAGACATAGGAAAAAAATAAAAGAAAAAATATATATATTCTTAGCAGATATATCTATCTCAGTATAGGAATAGATTCAACCCTACATGAGATAGGGATTAATTCTCGAGTTATTTCATCTTTTATATTTTTAATTTTTTTTTTTGCGATTTCTCATAATTAAGTTATTTCTTGTGAGTTTTTGTATTATATATAGATTATCTAGCTCTACATGATGGTGGTGATTCTATATCAAATTCGAAGCAGTTTTGAAAAGAGAAAATATATAAAATGAATAGTTTAAATATTAATTGTGTAATATTAGATGGAGTTTTGCTATTGCAGTTATTATGCCTATATTATTAAATTACTTCATATATTTATTCAAAATTCTGTCTTGTCTTTGATATATATACTTTATATATATAGTATCATATTATATATTAGATTAATTATATATATATATATATATATTTATATATATATTTATATATTACTAATAGTTGTTTTTTATTTTATTTATATACTATTCTGAAATGAGATAAATTAAATAAAACTTGGATAGTGAGCGACACTAGTTGTATGGTAGGTGACTCTTGAGTGTTTGGGATTAGTATACTACTCATACCGGGGGGTATATAACTACCCTTTAAAAGTTAGATTTTATCACTGTATGGTACTAATACTCACGTTGTTATACATATATATATCTCACCTCATTTAGCCTAATGAGGGAATAATAAAGGCAACGTTAATAGGTCGTTTTATTATTTAACTATATAATAATATTATATATATTTAATATAATATATATATATATTTTATTATACTAATATATATATATTTAATTAATATTATATTTTATATATTATATTATATATATTATATTATATATTATATTAATAATATATATATTTATTAATATATATATATATATATAATACTATATTATATATATAATATATATATATATATTATATATATCATAATAATATATTTATATTATATATTATATCAATTACTATATAATAATTATTATTTATATATATATAATATATATTATATTTATATATAAATTAGTGATGTACTTTTGATCGATTCAAATCCATAAAATTTCAGTATATCAGAGTGCGCGTTTTTGTGGTCGCAAAATATTTATACATGAAAGTTCTTTACACATAGCCATTTTAGTAAAAATTTATTAGTATTTGTGCCTGTATTTTTTTGAATATTATATATATTAATTAAAAATAATAATTAATAATTATATGAATAATATATTATAATAATTAATAATTATAATAATAATTAATAATAAATATAATTAATATAATAATAATTGTAATGGAATTATTCCAGAATATAAATGAGATGGATGGACGCTATGAATGATAAGATGACCATATCAATAATAATAATAATACCAATAGTAATAATATATATATATCTATTATAATAATAATAACTATAATTTATTTAAACATTATTAAATATATTATAAATAAAAAAAAATTTATTTATAATATTTTTCTCATACACTAGATAATGTTAATTTTTCTTATGAGGTATCAGATATATAGATACAAATAAATATTAGATACTAAAAAAAATATATAATTACGAAATTTAATCATCAAGCTTGTATGTAGTGTGCTCTAAATTTCAATTTATTTTAATACAGAGTTTAATCGAGATTACTCTAGCGTTTTACTTAAGAATAACAATCTCCGTGTGTGCATTATTGAAGTTAACACTACAAAAAATTTTTATAGGAATTATATTATGTGTATTATTAATGATTCACAAGATCACACATGGATTTATGGTTGATTAGAAGATTAAGTATTCTTTGTTTAAAATAACTGCAGTTCGGATAGAGATTGGGCAATTCCTAAGTAGACAGATGTGCGCTTAAAAGAGAGAATTTTAGGTACAGCTAGGAAAATATAAGTGTTCTAGAATAATGTCGCATACATCAATTCTTCACGTGTTATGATAAGATATTATTAAGCATACCACTGTGAATACACATGAGATTATAGATGTACAGCCTGCAAAATTATTTTTTTGTAGTGACTGGCGTTAGTTGTTCGCTCTCTTCTCTGAGTCTCATTTATAGGCTTTATATCCTTTATTCTAGGACCATCGCTAACATAATTCGAGTGTGCGTGCGAAATTCGCACATAGATGAGAGTGTATGAGTGGCATTCTTTCTCTTCGCTTAAGTGTCTTTAAGAGTGAAAAGTCTAATAAGAGTGATGTGAGTGATATATAATAAATAAATTTATAATATATATATTTCACTAAGAGTTAGCAAGAAAGTAAGATTTATAAATAAGTTGCGTGATATAACTCATGCTGGTGAATAACTCGGAGCATGATAATCGGTTATTATATTATTTTATTAATAAGGAGTAATATAAACTATACCCGATAATAGCAGCTTTAGAATAAATAAAAAATGTGAATAGTGATGAGTATCATATTCACATAAAAAACTATCACCTTAATTTCTAAAAATTTTTAATATAAGTTGCATTCTTTTTCTAGGTTTCACTTTTTAGTGAGTGTTTTACATATAGACTATTATAAGTTTAATATACTAACTTTTTCATATAAGATTTAGTCAGAACCACTCGTTATTGAATTGGTTAGATTGCATTATATTAGGTGGTGAGAGTTACATATATCATTATAAAACTATATAACTCTTGAATAAGCAATCAGAGAATAAATATGCAATATTTAAGAATATTCAGCAGTTATATTTAGAAGAATGTTTAAAGTACCGTGTCAATTACTGATATACTTATATGCACTTGAGGGTTAATAATTATGTGAGTAGCTGCTAGTACCATGAATTAACCATAAATTACCATATAATATACTATATACTATACATCATTCCTATTTCGACCAGCAAGACTTTTAAGTGAGCTAATCATTCAATATAGTTATATATATATATAATACAATTATGTAGATTATAATAATAAATGTAATTAATGTAATCTTAAATATTTCTTAAATTTCATAAAGAAATTATATTTTCCTTGCCATTTTTGAGTTCATATATACTCATGAACATAAGTATATATAATTATAATTGTATATATATATAAGAAGATAAAGATTTAACATTTTATTATTACAAAGAAGATCTTGATAAGCCCATATTTGAGATAGTGATTTTAATATAGCTAGAATAGGTATTATGGGAAGTTATAAAATGGCATCCCATAATAGCACTATGAGTATCGTCAAAACATGAAATTATAAATCAGAATAGTTTCTATATTGAGTTATCTATATATATATAGTCTCACTATTAACACATATTTATATACTATACTATTGTTGTAAATACTATGCGTATGACATTTTATCTAAACACAATAGTACTATATGTCTCGTGAGTTAGTACTTAGATATAGTAACTTTAAACTATTATGTACTTTTCTCTTATAATCACTACTATATGTTATTTTTTATTTAAGACATAAAATAGACAAACATTAATTTAAACTTTAATTTTTTTTTTCTTGAGAAAAACACAGTTTTTTCTACACGCAAAACTCACGTCGAAATACTCAAAACATCATTCATCTAGTGAGACATATCATATATGAATCTAATGTGTGTCTCTATATCTTTTTTTTTTTTCCTACTATTTTTTTCTCTGTCAAATTAATTATAGCGATATCTTTCTATATCTCTTTCATGGAATGACTCTATTTCTCTAGGGAGGGACTGTGTGTATAATTCTCACTCTCTCTCTCATTATTTATTTATTATGATCAATAATATTTACACCATAGTTTTCTCTCACAATATGCATCTCTTGTGCTTTTTTTATGATATTCTCTCTCTCTCTCTCTCTAGTCTATCTCTCATTTATTTATATAATATTTATAATATAGTATAGTTACATATAAGATATCTATCTCTGATCTTATACTCATTCTCTCTCTCTCATACTCTCTCTCTCTTTCATTTTTATATATATTTATTTACTCACCTTCTCTCTCGTAGCTTCTTTTTCTCTTTCTCTTTCTCTTTTTTTCGTTTTCGTATGCTAGTACTAAACTATCCTTCTCTTCTCTCTCTCTCTCTCACTTACTCTCTTCATCTTATCTCATACTCTATCTCTTCTTATCTCTAATCTTATCTTACTATCTCCTACTTCATATTCTCTTTCTCTATTATCATTCATATTCTCTATAAATATATACCACTTTCTGTCTCTCTACGCATTATATTCTCTTCTCTTATTTATAGTCTATTTCGAGAGTGTTCATGTATAGTCTAAAACATCTTCATTGCTCTCTCTCTCTCTCTTCTCTTCTCTCTCTCATGATCATCTCTTATATCTACTTATTTCACTCTATCTCTCTCTATCTCTCTCTTCATCTCTTCTCTCTCACATATATACTTATTATTAATACAATGACACACAGCTACTACCACTACACACACTCCTACAACATACACTACAATATAACACACCACCTATATATTTATATACCTTTCTTATATTTGAGAGATTGTGGTTGAGTCTCAACTATTCGTGTGCGTCATATTCGATGTGTTATTTAAGACAATATCCGCGGATAGTAGTGAATGGCAGTGAGTATCAGCATGATATGTCGAGTCACTGTGATAGTTCTGATATTTATTATGCTTTTTGCGAGAGAATATATATATTTATTCATATTTATTTAACAAAAAAAAACATTAATAAAAATAAATATAAAAATATTAAGATTTAATATATTTATATTTAGAAATATAAATAATAAATGTGAAATTGATATTACCGTATAATATCAGTGATATTCAGATAAGTAATATAATTTACTTATCTTAATTATGTGATACATTTATATACAGAAATAAAAATTCTAATTTATATTATATATTTAATTATATATTATTAGTTTGGTTGGCCTCACTAGAGGTGACTTCGGATTATTTTGCCCTGTCACCGTTATACCCTCTCCGTCACCGGAGGTCTAGCGACAACATAGTACTAGCACCGTGAGCATACCTCAGTGAGTGAGTACGCACTCACCTATATACTTAATATATATATACATATTTTTCGATAATGCTAAATCACTTAATTTAAACCTTGAGTGACACAATAAAAACTGGAGGGCAATACACTAATTTAAACAAACACTATCTTTGAGTAGGGAGAGTGTGTTATGATGGCGTTAACGCAGTCTTCGTTGCGCACAACTAGGTAACTCTTGCAGGCTAGAGAAACTGGATAACAGTTGTTCTCGTAATTTATCAGCAGGCACCAAACATGAAGATATTATAGCTCACCCACCACCGACCGGCACCGCGACATAATAATAATTAAGAAGCTGAATCACTATACCAAACACTAGTGTGTCACATACTTAAAATACATATTAATTTTTTATTCAGGATTCTAACTAGTCAAGTGATATCTCTAGGGAGGGCGTATGATAAAGACATAATTTATCTTATTCTTAAGACTGTGAAAACTGTTGTTGTTTATTACAATAATTATATAAAAATAATTATTAAAATATTACTAGGTGACAAATTTGAATATGTTTAATTCATAAAATTAGCTTTACTTATAAGTTCTATTATAAGATCTCACTTATTGATTTTGAAGGTGTAAAATATGTAAATCAGTTTTTGTATGAAGGATATTATTTGTGTCTCTCTGGTTGTTCTGTGTCTGTAAAGGAGATATATCTGGATGGATAATGCATCTTTTATTTTGACATGTGATTTGGTAGATTCGTATATTGAACTCGATTTGTAAGAGTTTTAATGTGTCTACATCTGACTTTAGCTTTAATAAGACATATGAATCGAGAGACGATCTTCTCATGCAGTATGTGCGCAATGAGAAATTATAAAGCATCACTATGATACTCTTTGGTAGAGTGTGTGTAAGGATGTTGTATTTTGTATTATTATGAATGTTGGTTTGCTATTGATAATATTGGGTGTTTTGTTATTTATGATATTTGTGGATGAGACTAATGAGAAGGTTCTAGAGAATAAGTTTTAAAGTGTATTATGTATATGTTAAAAGTTTTGCCATGCATCACTCTAATATCTCAGGTGAATTGCTAGAAATTTTGTGATAGAGTAAACAATGAGGATAACTTCATATGTGAGACTGTAAGATGATAGTTTAGTGTGTATATGTGCTCGATAGTTCTTTATGTTCGAATATAGAGAGATACGCATAATAGTTATTCTTTTTTACTATTGTGTTAGTAGTTATTAGTTTAATAGTAATATTATTAAATACTTAGATGAATAAAGAATTGATTAATTAATAGTATCTCGTTTGTTATATTATTAAAATTAATAGCGAGTCATTTTATAAATACATTATAATTATTAGTGAAGAAGATGAAAAGTTATAGGTTTCGCAATATTAATATATAGTGTAGAATAGATATGAAAGAGAATGTAAATATGATTACAAAAGTAGTGTTCCTTTATTCATATAAGATTTTGCATGTGAAGTGATATATTATTCTGTTAGTGTGATAATGATATAAAGGTGAAATCTATTAAATATATAGTTAGCATTTAGTGATTTCGTTCGGGAGATTCTATAATTGATATAGATTATATGAATGATTGACAAGGAAATACTCTCGCGCCGATCACTATAGTATATTGTGAATAGTGGTTCATAATGTGGAAGATCATCTTTTGACACATCGATAGTAATGATCAATATTACTTAACCGGAGAACCATGAATGGGATACTGGGGTGAGTGATAAAAGATTATTATATTCATTTATGATTCGTGAAGATGAATTGAAGAGAGATATGATGACTAGTGTATTCAAGTTCAGTGAGTCAAAGTCTCGGTTGTAGTGTACGAGGATTTGTAGCTAACATATTCTTTTTATTCATTTAACAATCTTGACAACTCTGGCATGTAAATATTACTATACAATCTGTCCTTATATCTTTAACGTGATATGATTGTGAATTCACTGGAGAAATACTCTTTTGTTGAGAGGAGTGATATAGCATATACTTTATTATCATCATCTAAGTTCTTACAGATACTATTCCTGGTTAGATATTTATATGTATGGAGTTCACCCAAGTAGAGAGAGATCATTACATACTAAATCGGGTGGCCAGATCAACTGAACTTTTTCTTTTATATTTTATATCTTTATATTTATATATCTGTTGTTAGTGATCGTTAGTTATATTACTCTTTTATGTTTTGAGTATATTATCTTAGTATATAGTTCATTTCACTCATGGACATTATTTAATCCACGTGTGAGACTCGTGTGTACTCTGTCCATATATTGTTTTATGGGTTTGTTATGGCCATTTGATCGTCTCATGATCAATTTGTGCTAGTCGTAAGTTATATTCAGTGTTAGGATGAATTTTGAGATATATCAATACGAGTATCTCACTGTATGAGCACTTGTGAGCTTCTTAGGAAAGTTGTCGTGAGAATCACGTTTATTATCAGTTCTAGACATTCGATTGTCCGAAACAAAAGACAACGCCCACAATGCAATGCTCAGATGTCTTCCACATTGTCTATATGTATTGTGCTTACCAAATTTGCTCGAATTGCCTTTCGTCATAGGGTCGTTTTGAGATCTCGACACGCAATCGGTTGCTTTAGATAGACTTATTACTCGGTCAGAGAACTCATCAAAAGATTTTGTGATTAAGGTTCTGTGCTACATCCGAACTTATGTCATAGTAGTGGACGCAAGTAATTTTGCCTTTATGAGTCTCTACTAAGTAAAGGATCAGTTGTTAATGAGGTTTTTTGAGTCACTTTTCTGATTTAGTCTGCTTTACCACACTCATGCTTATATATATATTGTATTTATTTATTATAATTTACCTCAATTGACACTCACTCTTTATTCATAAGTTCATATAAAGTCATTACTAAACTATTATTTATCGTTCTATTTCACTGTCCAGTGTAATTGTTCCATATCACTCAAGTGAGTGTTTCATTTTGTATATATGCTTCATTTGCATTGCTCTCTTCGTACTATTAACTAGCTTTACTGAGCTTTACTGCTTAAGGGTCTTAAAAAACAAGACTTTTTTTATGTGTCTTCGATAATACTATGTATATACTTATCTAACATATCCTATAAATCATTATATAATAAGTGAATTTGTGGATGCAAAGTGATTAATATATAGAACCAAACCGCTTCGAACCCAATCACAACCCGTAAGCATTCTCAGTGGATAGGCTTTTTCGTGTTGGTACATTCACTTACAATGTAGCTGATTAAACATTATGAGGTGTAGATATTAGGAAAAAGTATTCGTGGATATCGAATGCTAATGTCTTGCATATATAGTTGATAATGACTGTTTAGCATAGTTGTATTCACATTCTCATAGATTATTAATTGCCTTTATGTTTTTCAGGAGTTTAAGATATTTTAGGAGTGTTATTAAATAATATTTCGATTAATCGATATAGTAAATTAAAGTATAAAAACAAATTATTTATAATAATGAGATTAATATATAATATATTTTTTCGTCTTGGTTTTTATCTAGAGTCAAAGAAAGGAGGGGTAAACTCTAAACAAACTGGGTTATCACATAGATTATAAGAATTAACTCTTCTATTCTGTTTTTATAATTATCTTCTAATTCTCTACTTCAGCTGTATATGTATCAATCATATTTTATAATTTTACATAAAACTGAACCTATTAAATTTATCATAATAGCACATAAAATTCATACCTTATTCATTCATAGAAATATAGTCTTAAGTGCAACCGAAGTGTTTGTGACTAAATTAACTAAATTATTAGAATATATAGATTGCTTTGCTCAATGCTACGAGCGGTTTGCGGCCTGGGTTTCGTGACGCACGTTTCACATCCTATACACATGATAAAACATCATATTCTCCTCTCAAATCAAATCTTCATCTATACAACTTTTTAATAATGCACTATGCTACTATTATTACTATCCACTCATTATTATTAAGAGTAAGATATATATTCTATAGTTAATCTAAAAATAATAATAATTTCCAAAAAAAATAATTCAAAATCATATTAAGATATATAATAATAATATAATATACTATATCAAAAACAAATGGGACATATAAATAATCAATATAAAATTCCTGCTTAGAGAGTAACTTGGTGTTCTAATCTATGGAGTGTTCTCTAAGAGAAAAACTGGACGTAAATATCATGATATATTTTATATACTAGTATGAATGATATATGTTAGAACCAGTTAAATGAAAGAATGAGTATACGTGTTTATAATTAGACATAAATTACGGTTTAATAAATCTTATTCGCAAATAGTTTTGGAAAAAGAAGCATTATTTGAGAATTGTTATTACGAAAAAGATCTCAATTATGTGATACTAGCTTGAGTGACTCTAATAATTTTGTAATCTCGTATATTATTATAACATATAGTATATGAAAGTAAGGTAGAGAGTAATGACATATTATAAACCCATATAATATATACATAATATTATATACTATTATATTAAGTATATATAATTGATATATATATATAACTCATATATAAGAGTAGAGAACTATATATTACTCACCTAGTGAGGAGTATAAAAAGATAATACTTTCATCTATTATATACTTCTACCGATACTACAGGTGTGTATGTGTGTGTGCATATGTGTGTATGTATGTATGTATTCTGTTTCAATGTAAATACGTGTATGTAATTGCTTATGTGTAAATACGTATTATTGAATTTAATATTTTACTGAGTATTTAATTAAAGGTATGATACTAAAAGATATATTATAGATATAGTTAAATATTATAAGTAGTATAATTTCTATCATTTTCGATATCAGTAGTAGAAGTAATATCAAAACAGATAATTGATAATCCTATTTACTTATATACACTGAAAAGATAAGGTGCACAAACACGCTAATTGACATTAAATATGTATATGATCACTGTCGTTATGATGATAGTGACTTTCATAGGACGTGCTGATGTATATGGAATAATTACTTGCCTATATAGTGAGTGAACACAGACTATATATATTATAATATATATTATAGTAACGGTGTGTGTGTGTGTGTGTGTGTGTGTGTATGCGTTACGCTCGTGTGTGTGTGTGTGGCGTGTGTGTGTGTAATGTGTATGTGTGTGTGTGCTGTGTGTGTGTGGTGTGTGTGTGAGTAGTGCTGTGTGTTATGCTGTGTGTAGTGTGTGTGTTGTGTGTGTGTGTGGTGTGTGTGTATGTATGTGTGTGTAGTGTGTGGGTGCAGTGGTGTACGTCTTGTGTGTGTGTGTATGTGTGTGTGTGTGTGTGTGTGTGTGTGTGTGTGTGTGTGTGTGTGTTATGTGTGTGTGTGAGATGTAATTATTTTATAGAAATCTTTGAAAATATATATATATATACTATTATAATATAGTATATATATATATTTTATATATATATATATATAATAATGAGTATAATTAATCTCCCATTATACTATAATATAATACCTATCTATGTATTATAATATGATGAAGGGAATTTCATATTGGTTATAAATAGTTTCACTCAGTAGCCTTTTATAGGATATTATACAGTACTCACAATATTAGGGAATAGAAATTGAGGTACTATATGTGATATTATATTAGTGATATTTATAATTATTTAAATTATAAAATCGAATGATAATATCGAGGTATGGGACATATATATAATATTTTATATGAAGTATAATGAGTAAAATGGATTATGATTATATTTTAGTGTATGTAAGTAGAGGTAATAGCCGTACAAGTCTTATGCTATCATAGTATTATATACAAGAGGCAATCTTGCAAAAAGTCAAGGGGGAGATGTTGAATACTATAATATGGTGAACCGAGAGACTATAAACACGATAAGTGTGATACATGTATATATTACATGATAAGTATATGGTTTAAAGTATGATTATTGGATAAAGAAAAGAAGTCTACAATAATAACCGGTGACTTGACATATACATGTTCTCCATACTTTGATGAGTTTCATTTTGATTTTCTCGATACAACTCTCTCGTTAACATGATTACCCAGAAAGGGAAAGGTTCTATTATACTTATTGAAGACATGGTACAATAGAATACTTATTTGATTATTTTTTTATTATTTTTATATAAAATAGGTTCACTCTATAGCACTTACCATTCCTCACGGAGAGACTTTTACGGTATATAAGCCTATACTTTGTAATAATATACTATTATTAGTGATTCTGAGTTATAATAACTTCTATACCTTCTATAATAATAGCTCACTTGAAGTGTAGAGGCTGTGGAAATACATTAATTAATCGAACTAAATTATAATAATATACTTGTATTTATATAATATAAGACTATTAAGTGTATATATACTTGTGATTGAGTACTATTCACTATACGCATTTATATATATATATATATAACTATATATAATCTAGTAAAATAATATTTTATGTTCTGATTTCATCCACGTTCTTGCAGCTCGGTAGCTTCAGCTTTCAAGATACCGGCAATGTTCGTTTAAAAAATTAAATATATTATATTGGATTAATACGTATATATATATACTAAATTTAAGATAATATATATATATTTAATTATCTATATATTATATATGTACTAGTAATTTTCTTTCTTCATTTATATGTTTACGTGATATATATATATATACTTATTTTAACCCTGATATACACTTAAAATGATCAATCATTCGGTATTCATATAACATATTTTATCGTGAGAGAAAAAAAACTCTGTATGTATATAAATTATATGTAAAAACATAAAGGATTGGTTTTCAGAGCGAGATAGGAGTATAATATCGTTAAATATATATATATATATATATATTATATATATATATATATAATATACCTATATAATATATATTTTAATTATATTTAGAATGTGTTTATATCGGAGGTGTAGGTGCTATATAGATATAGATGATGTAATTGCCAGTAAAATCACAGAGTTATTGTGATATAACGAGTTTGAAATATATATAACGGAATAGGAATGTAATATAAGCGTAAACATCTCAGAATATTGTCACGGCTTTAGCCAGTTTACGTGAGTGAGTATATATATAATATACTAATAATATACTAATATAATATATATATATACTATATTATTATATAATATATATATATATAATATATATTATATATATAATATATAGATAAACGGACGAATGTATTCTCATTATTTCTAGCATGTATAGAGTTTGATACGTAGCGTTGTATGAAAGAAGGGTGCATTATTACTGGTGTGTAGTTTGGTGTAGTGGATGTGGGTGATGTGTGTGTGTGTGTGGTGCGTGTGTGTATTTGTACTCGCTGTGTGACTTGTGTGTGTATTTGTTATATATAAGAGATCTTCGCTCGTGTGTGTGTGTGTGTGTACTCTGTATGTATGTGTGTGTAGTGATATATATATATATAGTATATATGTGTGTGGTGTTTGTGTTGTGTCGTATAGTGGTGTGTAGATAGTATACTGTGTGTAGGTGTGCTGTAGTAGAGTTTGTATGTAATGTATGTATATATAAATAATATATATTTGAACAATAGATATATATTTCTAGATTAACGGTAATTAGCTTGTTTACTACTAACTGCATATATAATTTTTTCTTGTGGTAGTATATAAATATAAAATAATAGTATAGGTTGTGAGTATGACTATTTGTGTCTATAGGTGAATTCCTTTTGGAAAAATATAATAAAGGAAGTATGTATATACTAAGTATTTCTAGACTATCAACCTAATATATAATATATTATACTATACTAATTACGTAGGTGGGCATCGCCAGGGTAATGAAAGGTGCACACTTACTTTTAGGTTTTAGAATCAAATTGAAATATAAAAATTGTAAAGATATAACAATTTAAACGAATTACCGAATCTGTTATCCGAAGTTAATATAATTTTAATATAAGAAATATTGCAACATCAAAAATTTTACCAAAACAAGTGCCACAAGTGAAGTGATAATACTAACAAGAGGAGTGGAGTGATTTTACATAGAGATAGGATATATATAATTCATACATTGTGCTCAATAATTCTGATCTCTGCACTCGATAAATTCATCGTATTATCGTATGACGAATAAACAGTATTTCTTCATTTGACGTCAGCTTATAAATCGAAGATGGTTACATCCTAAGTTCGTGTAGTGAAGTATTAATCACTGCACCTTTTCGTTGTGTGGCCTTTAAATATGGTATTGAGTGTATATGCTTTTCGCATACATGTTTGAAATTTTTGTATCGGTTGCATTCGCATTAGCAGTGCTGATAACGCATTTGCATTATATAATAAAAAGAATTGAAATATGCATAATGAACTAGTGTAGAGTTAATATCAAAGAAAGAAAAACTCGCTGTTATAATCATTCTGTTGAGAGTATTACTCTCAGTTATATTTTAATAAGCTTTGAGACTCAATGTATGAGGAGGTAGGTTGAATTATACACACCCACAAAAATGAGGATCATGCTCATAGACATAAGTTTAATAGATGAGGTTAAGATATACAGACAACTGAGACGAGTAGACTTTACTTAAGAGGGCGTGGAAGTCAAGTTTCGAGTGTTTGGTTGGAAAGAGGAGGGTACGGCGGATTATTTACGAGCGATTCTTGAGTCTCCATTATTCACACATAGGTATATTCCGTGTAGAGTGAAAATGAGAGACTTCTTGTTGATAAATGTGTGTTAAGCAGGTGTGGGTATGAACACGATAGCATATCTACAGGTAAAAATCTGACTGTTTATACACAAGCATATAGAAAAGAGATAGGGAATAGCGAAACACGACACACTTGGGTTATAGTTGACAGGGTTAAGATAGATATGAAGTTAAGGGAGTTAGTTTTATATGTCTTAATCTTAGCTTTTTATACTGCAAATTTTTCAATGCAATAAGGTTGGTGGAAATAAGGGGAAACGCGTCCCTAAAGGTGGGAGGAGTGTCCATTTAAAGGACGAATAAGACTTTATATATATATAAAATACATATATATAGCTAGACTCATATAATATAGTAAGTTATTTTATAAATTATTAACCTATATATATATATATATTATATATATATATATATATATATATATATATATATTTTATATATATATATATTTATATTATATATATATATATATTATAGGACTATATACTACTAATATATAATCTATAAATATACTATTTCCTTATATCTCCTCCCACTCTTCAAAACTATAGTAGAGTGACTTGCCCGTTTTGTAATGGTCCTCATCCGGGGATCAAATGTCCGAATCGAACACCCCCTAAACACAATAAAGAGCAAATGGAAAGAACGCCTCGAGAGCAAATAACTGGAGCGATAAAAAAAGTAGAAGTGGGTAAGTCATCATGGGAAAGAGATGTTTCACCAACACCCCAAGATTATGGAAATCCACTACCACCTCGTCAAAGGTTGGACCCATGTGAGAATTGCGAAAAATCGCATCTGGAGGGTCGGTGTCGTGGTACAGACGAATCAAAAAGATCGGAAAACTACAGAACCCCACGGGAGTGAGTCAACTCGTGGGGGACACAGAAATTGACTCGCCCTTGGACGTCCTCAATATAGATATTTCAATAGAAGAAAAAGATAAGATGGTGGAAAATATCGAGGAGACAAGAACGAGGAATGTACCTTGTTATAATTATCAAGATGAGAAAGAGGAGATGATAATAATGATAAATTTGTGTCAGGCGGACGTAGAACCGCTAATAGTCCAGGTTACTCTGGATGATTTACGTTCCCCATCTTACCAGTGCCTGGTGGACAGTGGGGCTGGGGTTAACTTAATAAGTGCTGACATAATCCCACTGTTGGGAAAAACGAAACCTCTAATGTCTTCCGCTGGAATGGGGGTTAAGGCCATTTGTGGTTTTGGGAATAAAGAAAGAATAAAGATAGACCAATGTGTGGAACTGAGATTAAAATTCCCAAAAGGATTCATTACACATCCATCAGTATTTTTTATAGTACCTTCTCAATACATGGAAGAACACCCATTTATATTGGGAACTACAGCCCTGTGTGATAATCATCTCTTACCGGATCTAGCCCGTCGTCAGCTCATTTATGTTCAAGGAGAAGAGGAAGAGTTGATTGTAGTCGCTGAGGGCATACAATCCTCTAAAAAAACATTGGCGTCAGCCCAAATGATTAAGGTAAAAAATATCACGGTAATGGACTCTAATATTAATGATTCAGATGTGTTATATGACCAGGCAAACGATAGAATGTTAAAGACATTATTACGAGGTTTTAGAGGTAATGGACGTAGTGTTGATTGGAAACAAATGCCAAAATTATATCAGACTTACCAAAAACAAATTACTCAGGACATCACAATATAAATTTAAAATATAATATTTACACAAAAACACTTAATAGATGCTAGCTTGTACGAACGGTATATCATTTAATGCATATAGTCCTGGGTTTGCATGTCTCTTGTGCCCATATCGGCAGGAATAAGTTACTACAATTAGTCTACAAACATTTTTGGCACCCACGTGCCAATCAGGTGATATCAGATGTCGTACGTTGCTGTCCTGTCTGTCAGGTACAGAAGACTTTTTCTTCCAATGTCACTCCCCCCATGTTGAAAATCTTGGCCGAATCTCCATTCGATTTGTGTGCCATGGACTTATTACAGTTCCCAAAAACGACCAAAGGGCACAAGTATTGTTTGGTCCTGATCGATCATTTCTCTAAGTGGGTTGCGGTTGTGCCAATTAAGGATAAGTCCAGTATGACCGTTTCATACAAGTTTGAACATCAAATCCTCCCGTTTTTACCAAAGGTCCCCAATCGCATCCTCACAGATAATGGCACCGAATTTACGTCCCAGGTTTTTCAACAAGTGATACAGAGACACAACGTTAAACATATACGCATTTCTCCTTTACATCCTGCCAGTAACGGTGTGAGCGAACGCTTTAACCGTAGTTTGACTCAAATATTAAAATGTCTGGTTTTTGAACGGCCCACGAAGTGGGATGAAGAATTGGCTGCTTCTA
>JABUQX010080773.1:40000-47500 GCA_015478945.1 Trachelipus rathkii
AGTCAACAAGGTTTGCTTAAAAAGGTCCATGAAAGAACATGAACTAAACTACACAAAATAAAAAATAAATAACTAACGTACCTAAAAAAAAAAAAAAAAAAAAAAAAAAAAAAAAGAGGGGGCTCCACCCATTGGGGGTGACCCCCTGGGGTGAATCCCATACATAAAAATCAACCCAGGAAAGTACGTGGGAATCTAGAATGATAAAATGATACCCCAAAAACAACCCATGAACCTACATGAGTTAAAAATATATGTCTGTACCGTTAGGTTGCCAGATTTGGCTGAAATCAAGATTTAGCTACAAATCTGTCCACCCCGGACTTGCTGTAACCTTACTACTGACGTGATTCATAAAATTCTAAGTATAAACAAGAAATAATAGGGCTAAGACTGCTGCCCATACTCGTGCCAAATATCTGTCTATCGAATTAGTTGTTAAAAGAGAAAACATTTTATTTAATGCAGATATTGATTAATGCTAAAAAAATTAGTTGATAAAATAGAAAGGTTAATATTAATAAGGTGTAATTGTAAAAATTCCAGAAAATGGGGGAGGGGGAACATTTGTAAATAAACTTACTACATCGAAACTAATAAAAAAATGCTCGGGAGGGAGGTTGTTGCCGATTTTTTGTTTAAATATTTGCGTATTTTTTATATAGGAATTAGATATACTGCCAAGTAAGGGAAAAGGAATTTAGCAAACTATTTGTTCAATTTAGTAAAGTTATCGTTTTTACATGATATGATGTGTCTTAGAGGAATATTTTCTTTATATATTTTAGGTGTTTCGTAAAAATATGGTAGGGAAGGGTTTTGGACGATATCAAGTTTATATACTGAGGTTGGAAGCAGTTTGTTGACATAATTTTTAAACTATAAACATAGCTAGGGTACTAGTAAAATTGTAGCATTCTTTAAACTACTTTATTTTCATCATAATATATAATAGTATACGTATATATATATATATATTAAGAATATATATTACAATATATATATATCATATAATATTATATATATATATATATATATATATATATATATATATATATATATATATATATATATATACTTTGTTGAAGAGGCTTTAGCAAATTATATGATAAAAATAATATTATTTATGTGTGTATTTTTTGCATTTTGAAATTTTAGAAGTTGCGAGAGAGAAAAAATATTCAGTTTTTTTCTCCATTTCCTAATTTTAGAACCGTTTTTCATTTTGTGTGTGTTTGTGTGTTTGTGTGTTTGTGTGTTTGTGTGTTTGTGTGTATGTGTGTGTGTGGTTATGTTCTTTTAATTAATGCGGAAATTTCGAGTTTTTAAGAGAAGACAGACAGACAGACAGACAGACAGACAGACAGAAGAGCTCTGAACCTTTGTTTGTTTTGGAGAATTAAAGGACCTCTGAATCTTTGTTTGTTATAGAGAGCTTCATGGAATAGCTTTGTTCTCATTGTTTGTTTTCGTGGAGGTGGAAAAGCTCTGAATATTTGATTTCGAGGAGGTGGAAGAGTTTTGAAATTTTGTTTTAACAGAGATGGAAGAGATCAGATTGTTTTTTTTTTTTTTTTTTTTTTTTTTTTTTTTTTTTTTTTTTTTTTTTTTTTTTTTTTTTTTTTTGGAGAGTTGCACTGAATAACTGTGAATCATTTTGCTTGCTTTCGCTGAGGTGGAAGTGCTCTAAGATCAGATTGTTTTGTTTTTTTTTATTTCGTGAGTTGCACTGAATAACTGTGAATCATTTTGCTTGCTTTCGCTGAGGTGGAAGTGTTCTGAGATCTTCGAATTCATGGAGGTGGTATACACTATTATTCTTGGCTTATTTAAGAGAATAAGAAAGGTTTGAATGCTTGCTTGTTATGGAGAATTGCATGGAAAAGTTCTGAATTTTTGCGTGTTTTCGCAGAGTTGAAGTAGCTCTGAATGTTTCTTTCGAAGAGGAAGAATAGCTCTGACTTATTGTTTATTTTCGGAGAGTTGTAAATTTCTAAATTTTTTGTGTAGAAGTTAAAGATCTTCGAACGTGCTTTTGCTAAAGCGAGTTGCATAAATGAGTTGTGAATCTTATTTTGTTTTCGTGGAGGTCAAAGAGCTTTTACTCTCTTTTGTTAGACATATATAATATATATACTAGTATATATATATATATAATATTAATAATATATATATCTATATATATAAACATACCTATATAATTATAATAGTAGTAATATATGTGCAGTATTATACTATATATTATATCTCGTCTCGAGAGGACAATCTGGGATCAATCACAAATTTGAAGCGATCTTTGGGAGGAGGCCCGACTGCCGCCGGGGAGTATAATTGCGCGAGGTGTGGCCACTCTGAAGAGAGAGGTGTGCGAGGGGGCGACGAAATAAACCTTTCCACTATGCTACTATATTTATATATATAATATAGCTATATATATACTATAATATATACTATATATATAGTATATTTAATATATATTTATATATATAATATATTATATATTGTATAGATAATATATAGTATATTACTAGTAGTATACACTTCATACTCACTATAATCAATATATATATATATATAATATATAGGTATATATAGTATATATAATTATATTAAATACATATATAGTATGGTATATATATATATATATATATATATAAGTATATATAATATATAATAATATATATTATAGAATATATATATTTAAACTTTATTAATGATTAAATATACCTTAATTCCTATTTGTTTAAATTCAACCTATTTTAAAGAGTCTACCTTTTAAATTTTATAATAATAATATAAATTTTATTTAAATCATTAATATTAGTATTTGTTTTTTTTCTTTAAATTAAAAAAACTATCAAATTTTTTTTTGATACCATAATAATAATAATCAAATAATCATAATAAAATATATAAATATAATAATAAATAATAATCATAATAATATAATATACTATAATAATAATAGATAATCATAATAATAATAATAATAATATAATAATAATAAGTAAAAAGTGAATAAAATAATATATATCAAAAATCATACATAATAAGTAATTGATACTAATAATAATTATACATATAATAAAAATAAATAAATAAAATATATATATAATAATCAAAATAATATATAATAACTAATAATAGTTAATAATTAATGAGTAATACATAATAATGATAATAATAATATAATCATCAAAATAATATAATATAATGATAATAATATAAATAATAATACACTTATACTAATACATATAATAATAATAATAATAATAATAATAATAATAATAATAATAATAATAATAATAATAATAATAATAATAATAATAATAATAATAATAATAATAATAATAATATATCAATGAAACAAATAATAATTAATAATAATATAATTTGCTTAATTAATTAATAATAATAATAATATATAATCAATATAATTATAATAATAATAATAAAATAATACAATGAATATAATAATACTAATAATAATAATAATAATAATAAATTATAATAATAATAATCAATAATAAAATATAATATAATAATACATGAGAACATGATAAGTAATAACATAATAAATAATAATAATAATAATAATAATAATAATAATAATAATAATAATAATAATAATAATAATAATAATAATAATAATAATAATAATAATAATAATAATAATAATAATAATAATAATAATAATAATAATAATAATAATAATAATAATAATTCATGACCTAATTGCGGTTACTATGGGTAATTTGTTCTAACTTCAGAGGTGATGATCCAATAGAATGGGAAAAGTTGTACCAAATGGATAAAAATCAAAGTCTGGTCTTCCGTAGGTACTTTGTTCCATAATAATAATAATAATAATAATAATAATAATAATAATAATAATAATAAATCAAATAACATTAATAATATATAATCAGGCAATCAATAAAATAATGAATAATTAATAATAATATAATTCAATAATAAATAATAGATCATAGTATTATATTCATATAATAATATTTAATAATATAATTATAATCATAATATATATATGTTAAATTATATAAATCAATATATATAATATAAGTAATAAATGATAATAATAATCAATAAGTAATAATAATAATAATTAATAAATAATAATATATAACTAATAATAATATAATAATATAATAATAATTATAATAATAATAATAACTAATAATAATATTAATCATAATAATTATAATACCTATATAATAAGTAAAATAATAATATAATAATATTAATAATAATATAATAATAATAATACATAAATAATAATAATAATAATAACTAATAATAATAATTAAATAATAATAATAATATAATAGATATTATGATAATTAAAAAGTAATAATAATATAGTAAATATATAATAATAATAATATAATAATAATAATAAATATACATATAATCAATAAAATATAATAATAAATCAAGAAAATAAAATAATAATAATAATAATAAATAATATAATAATATATAATAATAATAGATAATTCAATCAGTAATAAAAGTAATAATAATGATAAAATTGTATATAATATTAAAAAATCACGATAATAATAATGAATAAGTAATATAATAATATAATATAATAATAATAATAATATAATATAATAATAATAATGATAGATATAATATTACGAATCATAAATAATAAATTAAAAGAGTAATAATAATAATATAATAATAACTAATAATAATAATAATATAATAGATAAATCGACCCATATTTTCATAATAATATAATAATAATAATAATAATGAATAATTACAATATAATAATAGATAATAATAATAAATAATAATAACTATATAATCGAATATATAATAAATAATAATAATAATAATAATAAGTAAACAAAACAACAATAATGTGGGTTTGTTCTTATTAATATTATATCATCTCGCATTTTTTTAGCACGTTTTATTTTATAATAGGCCATTTGGTTCGTGAGATAATGTGATTTCCTAATCCTTTCTGATCCGCTTATCAATGCTGCCTCTCTTCTTAATGTGGCTCTTTTCCTCTTTCCTGACCTAATAACACTGTTTGTTTACGTGTCGTACGTGATAGTTCGAATTTTAAGCTTAGTATTCTCTTTGTTTGTGCATGTGTAATCTCATCAAATGAACATCTTTTCACATACACACCACACACACATACACCACACCTACACACACACACACACAACACACACGCACACATATATAGTATAGTATTATATATATATTATTATAATATCATATATATATATATACTTAGTATATATCTATATATTAGTATATATATATATATATATATATTAGTATATATTATTGTATATAATATCAATATATAATCAATATAGAATATATATATAGTAGTATATTATATAGTATAATATGGAGATATTGCTTTCCTGAGTCTCTTTATCAATATTATCTATATAATTATATACTATGATATATATATAGTAGTTATATATATATATATATATAATAGTGATACAGTACACATATCTCTATATAATATCATATAATACTATATATATGTTATATATAAGTATTATGATATATACTATATATATCTAATATATGATATACTCACCATATTATTATATATCGTGGGCGTATATAATATATCATATATATAATTATATATATATATAGTATAATCTTTTAATATAAGTATATTTATATATATATATACTATTATTATATATATAGTAGTCCAAATTATAATAACTTATGTATACTAGGAATATATATTATATTATTATATTATATACTATATACTATATATATATATATATATACTATATATATATAGTATAATATATAATATAGTATAGATAGGCGATATATATGTATAATATATATTTATATAGTATATATATGATTTAAATAATTTAATATCTATAAGTATAGGCCTATATGTATATAATTATATATTATATTATTATACCTATAGTATATACATTAGTATATCATTTATTATAGTAATTTCAAGTATTATTCTATATATAGCCTATACTGTGTATATATAATATATATATTATTATATACATACTATATATTATTATATTATACTATAATTATATGATATATATATGTATATAAAGTATATATATATATACTATATATATAATGTTGCAATGTTATAATATAATAAATTATTATGAATTATCATATATACTATATATATCTATATATATATATATTATATATAGTAGTATATATATATTTAGTATTATATATATATACTATATAATATATATTATATACTATTTATATATACATTAATAGTTTAATTTATAGTATATATACATATATAATTATAATTATATATATACTATAATATATTATATATATATATATATATATCTTATATATATATTATATATTATATTTATAATATCATTATATTATATTATAGTTATTATATATAATATATATATATATTTATATATCATAGTATGTGTATTATAGTATATATATATATTTATATATAGCCTATACTGTGTGTATATATATATAAGTATATATATTATAATTATATTCGTAATATAGGTTATCTATATATATATAGTAATTAAATAAATTTATTTTTGAAATAGTATATAATAGTATTTAATGATATTATATATATTATATAAATATATATACTATATATATACTATCTATATATATATAGTATATATATATATATATTTATATGATGTTTTTAGTGTTTTGATTAATAGATTCTTTAAATTATATGTATTATGATATAATACTGTAGATATATTAATATACATATATTAATATATAGTATATATTATAATAATATTCGATAGGCAGACATATATATAGATATTACTTATATATAATGTTCATAGTTATGTATATATAAACTATTATATATATATATACCTATTATATTTATGTATATATTATATTTATAGATATATCATATAATATATATAGTATATAATTATATAGTACTATATATATATAATATATATACATATATATGATATAATATAAGTAGAATTTACATATCAGGTATGACAAAATGACACAGTCCAGTGAAGATAGTATTATGCTATATATACTATATATATATATTATAATATAGTATATTTATATATAAGTAAGCATATCACTTGATATATACTAGTGTAAGTATATACTACTAAACAACTGCTACAAATTCAACGCGTGTGAAATTGATTTATGCACTGCGAGCTATATTAATATTATACTATGTCAGATACTAGGTATATTCGTAATATATATATATACTACTATTATTATAATACAAATACATATGCCAATTTGATATATGATATATTCTATATATGATATTAATATATATATAGTATGATTATATATATATATATATGATATAATATATAATCTAGTATATATTTATATATACTATATATATAATATATATATATATATGATTATATCATAATTATATATCATTATATAGTATATATATTATATTATTATATA
>JABUQX010080774.1:0-17500 GCA_015478945.1 Trachelipus rathkii
CCCATCCAAGGGCTATACAATGGAATTCGGATATGTTGAATTTGATTCTGACGCAGAAACTCGGAACCGGTTTCCGAAATAACGAATTGTTCAAGAGCATCCGCGCTTCTATTAAAGGAACGGGCATTGTCACTATATAAGAAATTTGGAACTCCAAACTTAGTGACAAAACGCTTGAACGATTGCACAAATGATTTTGCAGACATGTCAGGGATCAAATCTAAATACACAGAACGAATGTTGAGACAAGTGTACAACAATATGTACATTTTTTGTGGTTGATTTGAACCTTTGACTTTGACAAAGAAGTGTTTAGTGTAGTCAACACCTACACTAGTGAAAGGACGATAAAAGTTAACTTGAGCTTTTGTGAAATTCGTGAACTTTGGATATTGAAAGGAAAAGCTGTTGTACTTTTTGCAGATGACACATTTCGACAGTATTTTTCTTATCGTGTGTCGAGCTGATGTAATCCAATAACCTTTTAAGCGAATACATGTAAGGGTTGCCTGAATGCCAAGGTGTTTACAGGCAACATGCGCATCTTTAATGATGAGAAAGGTCAGATGATGGGATTTACCAAGTACTACAGGATTCACCACCTCAAAACAATAATAATTAGTACGAGATAGACGGCCCTTACTTCTGATGAGCCCTGAGTCATCTAAAAAGAGGTTGAGACGAGAAACCAAATCAGGTGGTGCTTTAGCAGAAGCAGGGTTCGACTTAACATCATTAAGAAACCGAAGTTCAACAGAAAAGCTTTCCTGCTGCATAACTTTTAACAAGAAAAGTCTAGCTTTTTTGTCACATTCGATTGAGGAAAGAGTTGATACACCGAATTTGAAAAGAAGAGAACATACTCTTAACAATGTTGACAAAGAAGAATATCGTGAAATGTTGATGATAGGAGGAGGTGGGGCCTGTATGACCATAAATGTTGAAGAAGGGTCCACCATTCCTCCCCCCGAACTGCTGAAATTGGGCCAGTAAACCTGATCGTAGCGGAGCCAGTTCGGACCAAATTTCCAAAGGCTTAGTTTTTTGACAAACTCTCGATGTGATAATCCTCGAGTTATCAAGTCGGCAGGGTTTTCATCCGTTTTAACGTAGTGAAAAGAGATAGGCAGTAAATTGTCATCTCTCATGGAGGAGACCATGCTTTTGATATCTTGGATTCTATTTTTGACAAAAATTTGTTTTGTTTTGCTACCTCCTCCCGCTACCCATGCTAGGACGATTTGGGAATCCGAGAAGATGTTGACAGCCTTGAATTCAACCTCTGTTAATCCCGTCAATATTTGTGGAAGGCACTTAAGAGCCAAATAAACTGATAGTAGTTCGAGACAAGGAAGTGTTTTTCCCCTGAGAGGAGCCACCTTAGATTTTGCCCACAATAATGAAGGGATAGTTTCTGAACCGGTGACGTAGACTGCGAACCCATAACATTGTGAACTTGCGTCACAAAAGATGTTGAGAGTTGAATTTGCTGATGCTTCAAAGCAGAAGCGTTGAAAAGATAAGTTTTTGAGGTCGTCGAGATCAGCACGAAGTTTCTCCCAATCTTCTTTTATATCTTGGTCAATGGAGTCATCCCAACTCATTTCTTTCTCCCATGTCCGCCTCATCAACAGACGTCCCCTTAAGGTTACAGGAAGGAAAAAAGAAAGAGGATCAAAGATTTTGTTTACTTGGGAGAGAAGATCTCGTTTTGATTCGACTGAGGTAAGGTCAAAGTCTGCTAATCTAAGGGTATCATTTTCGGGATGATAAAGATACCCCAAGACTTTTTCCTCCTCACAATTATGAGAGGAAAGCATCTGATCGTCTTTGATTTGAGCTTTTAGATCAGGGTGGTTGGTGTTCCAGGAACACAAGTTGAACCCACCCTCCTTCATCCTTTCTACCGAGGCTGAATAGATGTCTCTCAAAACATCAGGGGATGAATGAGTGTAGATAAAATTATCCACATACAAGTTATTGACCAGAAGCCGAGAGACCAGATCGAATGAATATTTGCTTTTAATATGATGTCTTATTACGGCTCCTAAGATAAAAGGGGATACCGCAAGGCCAAAAATGATTGTCGCGTACCTATAAGTAACAAGTCTGCCATCTTCTTACCAGAAGAAACAAAACTTGTTACGATCGCTTTCAAGTTTAAGATAGATCTGAAGGAAGGCTTTCGAGATGTCAGCGACAACCACATATTTGTTGGTCCTAAAGGAAAGAAGGAGACGAAGTAAAGGAACCAACAAGTCGATGCCTGGGTAACAGGCTTGATTAAGAGAAGGAGCGCCTTTTGTTCTAAGGCTGCAATTGAACACAGGCCTGATTTTAGTAGAAACCTGATCAGCCATTTTTATTACAGGCCTGTGGGGAATCCATATGTAACGATCGAACTCCTTCGGATCAACAGAGATGATTTCGATGATGCCACATCTCAGCTGTTCCTTAAAAACATCAGTGTAGGCCTTATCAAGACCTTGATTGCTAAGACGATTTTTAACTCGTCTAAGCGTACTTAAAGCAATACGATAATTCGAAGGAACCTGATGCACTAATTCTGGGATCCATGGGATTTCAATATGGTATTTTCCATCGATAAATTGAATTGCATTGTGGAATTTAGAGATAAATTCCTTATCGATGGTACCATAATCCTTCTCCTCCTGAATACCCAAGGACTCCAAGCTGTACAGATATTCCAAACCCAGGTCGGCACTTATTTCATTTGAAGAAATGCTAAGAACGTCCGGGTAAGTAGGATGAGGGTCAATGATCGAGTTGACGAGATTAGGAGAAGCTTGGAATAGGTGTTTTGGCAGCGAGGAGACAGACATGGATAGTCATGAATCCCTCTGATTTGATTGTAAATCAAGAGTTGATGTTGAAGTCTGCTTTCTGTATAGAAAGGCTTGTTGATGAGGAAGTAGAAAAGAATTCACTGGGCCGAAAGGAACCAACCCAAAGCAAGTCTGAATGGCACTACCTTCCAAACAATCGATAATTTGGAAGTGTTTCATATGACATAAAGTGTCAGTACCTAAAAGAAGGTCGATGTCATCGACCGAATCCCCATAAGGGCCCACAAAGGACTTGTCAGCCACATTATGTTTTAACGAAATGCGACTAATGGCTGATGCTAACCCTTTAACCGCAAACCCAACATCCAAAGAAGGGTCGACCAGAACCGGGGTTCTAAAGAAGGAATTGCAGCAGCAATTTATATCTAGGTCGACTAGGTACGATGTACGTTCTTCTTCTCCGATAAATGTTTTTATAGGATTTCTGATTATAGGTAATTGTTCACAGTTGATTCCGAGTTTAGTAAGCAAATTTAGGGCCAGCATATGTTCTCTGTGATCCCAAGTCTATAAGAGAACGAATAGGAACTGACTTGTTATTGTGCCTTGCTATTATGGTTATTGTAGGCAGAATATGTGAAGCTGATGATTGCCCAGTGTTAATACAAAGATGATTACTAACATCAGCTTTATTTCCTTCATCAGCATTTTCTTGACGAGAATGCTCCCTGTTTTGATTGGTGGTTCCAGCGGAACAGAGAGCGGCTAGATGTTTACGGCTCTTACATTTATAGCAAGGATACTTTAAATTGAGTGTTTTAGCCGGGCATGTATCTGCCATGTGCTTTATGCTGGAACAGTTACAGCACATGTTTAATGCCACACATCTGTCCCTTTTTGATTTAGGGTTTACGTAAACCGTGCAGTCAGAGAGGTAATGGTCTCCATTGCACAGCTTACACTTGACTTCCCTTGAAGATTGATTCGAATTTGAATTAGAATTTGATTGAGGTTCAGAGGAGAAAGTTGTTCTTTTTAGAGAGCCACTACCTTTTGAAGTGTTGAAAGTATGACTCTTCTGATCAGAGGGTCTCCTCTTCTCCCTTTTGAAGTTCCCTTTGGAAGAAGATGATTTAGTTGATGGGAATGAAGTTGAGGTCTGAGAGGTGCGAAACCTCAGCATTGATTGAATTATCTGATTATGCTCCTTAAAAATCAGATTAATTGACGGATATTGTTCCTTAGTCGCCAGCTTCAACTCTCTTAAAAATGAGAGAGGAAGTTTATCAACTAATATATGGCTGATTAATTTGCAGCCAGAACTTTCCTCTGGGAAGAGGTCAACCCCGAGCTCCTTGAGTTCTTTTAGATGAGCCCGAACCTTTAAAATAAAGGATCTGACTGTTTCAAGTTGCTTCCCGTCCAGAGGCGGTGATGAGTCCAGTTCATGGAAAATAGAATCAATAATGAAGGCCTTGTCCAAATAATGTTCTTTTAAAATGGACAAGGCAACTTCATAGTTCTCATCCGTACCCGTCAAATGCTCAATGTCTCTGAGAGCATATCCCTTTAAATGGGACTTGAGATACTGCAACTTAACAGCTTGTGACAAGTCCCTCCTCCCCCCATACACATTATTGAACTCCTGCAGGAAGGAACGAAAGGAGTGCTTGTCCTTCTCGCCTGAAAAATCTCCGCATTTTAGGGCTGGGATCTTCAGGCTAAAAGGCTGCATGGGAAAAGACTTGGAGTGTTCACAGCATGTTTTGTTCGAATTTGAAGCTGCTCTCTCATTATCAGAAAGGGCATCAGAAGATCTTCGAGACTTGATTTCATATCCATATTCGACTCTTAACAGTTGGAGAGCTTGAGCCACTTTTATGTGGTAAGCATCAGTAGCGGAAATCTCTTCGTCTAGAAGCGATTGGTCGAACTTGGTGTACTCAGCCCCTATTAATAGGTTTTCGATCAGAGTATCTTGAGCTTTAATGTCCGAGATAATCGAGGTCACCTTGTCGAAAATTGTTTTGATAACAACAGGGTCGATGAGGGTAGGTGACTCTGTATCATCACCTTTTTCAGGAAAATGTTTGCAGCATAGAGTAAGCTTTCTTCTTAAAACACCCCTTTTCATGCGAAGGGGACTTAGCTCACCCTGTAATGTTGCTTTTAAACTAGCTGTTGTTTCATCCGAAGAAGACGCAGGTCTTTCATTTGAGAACTCCTCTGTGACCTTTAAGTCTAAATCGTTTAATATATCCATAGTGAATAAATTATATTATATAAATTATATAAACAACAGGCTACTAAAACAATCTAATAAACCTAGGAAATTAACTGCGCAGTAGTAGTTGATGAAGGACAATCTATGCGCAGCTGTACAATTCGAGAGTTCCTAACGCACAATGGAGAGCAGTTGTAGTTGTTAAATCTCAACCGCCTTGAAATAAATGAGAAAGTCCTCACAGGAAAATATCAAACGCCAGAACAATGTTACAGAAAGGCAATTGCGGCCACCACGTTAAGCAAAACAAAGTTCAATTGCGCACGTATAGTTGACCTGCGCACACGGGAAGCAAATACCAAAGTCAATATTCCAGGTTATAAGTGTACTGTGCACACGTGAAGCAACTGCAAAGTCACTGCGCACACGTGAAGAAAACACAAAGTCGATTGCGCACGTATAAGTTGAGCTGCGCACGACGTTAAGTAACTTGCAAACAAAGTTAATTGCGCACGAGAAAAAAAGCACAAAGTCAATTGCGCACGTATAAGTTAACTGCGCACACTGAAGCAAATACAAAGTCAATTGCGCACGGTATAAAGTGTACTGCGCACAAAGTGAAAGCAACGTAAAAGTTACTGGCCACACGTTTGAAGGCAAATACAAAGTCAATGCCGCACGTATAAAAGTAGTACTGCGACCACGTGAGAGTAAAACCTGCCCAAAAGTCATTTGCCCACGAGGAAAACAAGCCACAAAGTCAATTGCGCACGTATAAGCTGACTGCGCACACGTGAAGCGAATACAAAAGTCCCCAATGCGCAACGAGAAAACAAGCACAAAGTCAATTGCGCATGTAACCAAGTGACTGCGCTCCACGTGAAAGCAAATACAAATCACGTTGCGCACGTATAAGTGACTGCGCCACACGTGAAAGCAAACGTGCAAAAGTCCCACTGCGCACACGTGAAGAAAACACAAAGTCAATTGCGCACATATAAGTGACTGCGCACACGTGAATCAAATACAAAGTCAATTGCGCACGCTATAAGTTGACGCTGCGCACCACCGTGAAGCAAATACAAAGTCAAATCGCGGCAAAATATGTCAACCAGCGCAGGAAAATATCCACCTGCGATGAAAAAACTGCCCACAGCAGCGGTCAAAAGCAATAAAAAATTCAAAACCAGCTCAAAAAAAAATATTAATAGCGCAGAGAAAAATATCAACCGCGCAGAAAAATATCAACTGCGCCTGAAAAAAAAAAACCGCACTGCAGAGTCAAAAGCACCAAAATATGTCAACAGCGCGCAGAAAAATGTCAACTGCGCATGAAAAAAACTGCACGAGCAGAGTCCAAAAGCACCCAAAATATATCAACAGGCGCAGAAAAATGATCAAACTGCGCTTGAAAAAAGCTGCACTGCCCCCAGAGGGGTCCAGAAAAAAAAACACCAAAAAAAATGTCAACAGCCGCCAGGAAAAAATCAATAGCGCAGAAAAATAACTGCGCCTGAAAAAAACCGCACTTTCTAGAGGTCCAAAAAGCACAAAAGAAAATGTCAACAAAGCGCAGAAAAATATCAGACTGCGCAATGAACAAAGCTGCACTGCCAGACGTTCTCCAAACAACAAAAAAATGTCAACAGCGCAGAAAAAATATCAATAGCGCAGAAAAATATCTGCGCCTGAAAAAACCGCACTCTTAGAGTCAAAAGCTAAAAAAACACCCAAAAAAAATGTCAACAGCGCAGAAAAATAACTGCGCCTGAAAAAAACCGCACTGCAGAGTCAAAAACCACAAAAAAATTGGTCCAAACAGCGCAGAAAAATAAACTGGCGCCTGAAAAAACCGCACTCATTAGATCAAAAGCACCAAAAAAAAATGGCAACCCGCGCAGAAAAAAATCGATAGCGGCAGAAAATATTCAATTAGCGCGAAAAATATTCAATAGCCGGAAAAATATCAACTAGCGCGGAAAAAGTATCACACTGATGTCCGCCACCGGCACCGACCACACTTGCCCACCGTTTTGCACCGCCCCCGATACTAGGTTCAACCTGATAAGCACCCGCACCGTTTTCGCACCGGGCCCCCCGATAACTTAGTCCTCAAGGATAGACGCACCGTTTTCGCCACCGGGCCCCCGATACCAGTTTTTTCCACCGCAGCAACCGCCACCGTTTCGCACCGGCCAATACTAGTTTTCACCGACAGCACCGCACCGTTTTCGCACCGGCCCGATACTAGTCTCACAGACAGCACCGCACCTCTGTACCCTAAGGTCCCTTGGGTGCTTCGATAGAATTGGTATGAATTCGAATTGTCGATATATATTTTTACCTTAAGATATTTTAATTTCGCCAAGCCCAGGATACTGCAATTTATTAAAATTGTATATTTTAATCATACATATACGGTATATAATGATTTTAAAGAATGTAAACTATTTGCAGAAAACGAAAAGGTTTACATATGACAAAAAATAAAAGTATGAAGTCTCCAAAAAGATATGTGTTAAAATTAAATTGTCATCAATTTCAACGCATAGTTAGTTTAGGAAGAATTGTCAAAATTTCGCAAAAGATAAACCCAAAATTTGATAGATAAATGAAAATGTCACCAAAAGAGTTATATAAGAACAAAAGGGACTTACTTGAATGTAATATTAGTCTTTAAATCCAGAAAGTTGATTCGAAACTTTTATGTCTCGAGGGTTGATATTTCCAGTTCGTTAATCAACCTTCCAATTATAGGTAAATCTTTTACGTACGAAATTCGAAATTTGGTAGTCTAAAATAGTGAAGTTTAAATCGATGATTTAAGATTAAGAAGTAAACAAATATTTCACTTTTTCAAAATTAAGTTGCAATAACCTTTTGATCAGAGATATCAACTTCTAATATTAACGTAACGAAATATTTAGTTTTAACACAGATTTAAATTTAGATTCCACTTCACAAGTCAATACGACTTACTTCCATGAACGAAAAAAATATCCAAACGTAAAAAAAGGCAAAATCATTCTTTCTTGGTTAGCATCCAATTCTGTCGGTCTTGTTCTTTTTCACTCAGTTGGGAAACAAATTCCATTTTTAATACATAGGATACCGTTACGAAATCACGACAATTCCCTTTCTTTACTTTAGATTGAATTTAAGATTAAATGAGTTGATAAATACTTTATAAAAATTACGATCAATTACAATATGAATTTGCAATTTTCAATAATATAATATAATTATATAATTATATATACATAATATATATATATAATATATATATATATAATAATATTATATATATAGTATATATAATATATAATATTTAATATAAATATATATATTAATATAATAATATATATATATATATAAAATAATATATATATATATATACTTTAAGATAATTAATTATAAGTATATATATATATATATATATATATATATATATATATTATAATATATTATAATATATATTATATATATATATTATAATATATATTAATATATATATATATTATAATATATATATATATTATATATAAGTATATATATATATATATTGTTAAGAATTATAAATAAAGTTCATATTTATTGTTAAAATATTAATTTTATTTACTTATTATTTTTAAAAAATTATACTTAAATTTTAGTAGAAACGTTAATTCAATTGTTTCTCGTGTAATAGGCACACCCATGACCAAGCGCATATTTCCGCGCAAGAGTAATGTCCACTGAGAAAGCATTAAAAATAACAAGGCCTAAAAAAAGAGTCCTTTGACCATCGTTTCAAGGAAAAAGTGTGTTTGTTTATAACAGTTCAAATTTGTTAAACATATAAAAGTTTGCCAAGTTCTACTTAATATTAACTATAATACTATATCCAACCTAGTTTATTGTGGGAAATATTTTTTGAAATACTGTTCTCTTTATGTGAATTCCTAAAGTTAAAAATAAGGGGAACAGTGCAGATATCGTTCTGAAAGTCAAATTAAATTTTGAAACTACCATCATTAATTGCTCCTATCTTATGATTCAATGCAAAGATCTCGGTAATGTATTAATTTTAATCGAAGTAGGAGCCTGGCCAGGAACTGTTTTGGGTAATAAATTGGTAGGTCCTAAGCATATTAAAGTTGCCGTAATTATTTATAAGGTAAGACACTTTTATATTTCTTTATTAGTGTTAATCAGTTTATTATTTTAAATATTTTTTCCAAGAAGTATATGTTCAATTTTGTTGAGTTTGGTATTATTTATAACTTAGCAAAGTTAACATATATTTTTTATTTCAAAAATTAATTTTCAACTCAGAAAAAGTTTCTATTTTCGTATCGAAAAATTGCATTACGTATTCATAGTAGAAATATTCATATTTATACTGTGACGTATTGTTCTTAGAAAGATCGATATTTTCAATATCGATAGTGGAGCGATATTGCCTTGTTCTTTATTTGTATCGAGTATGATCGATATATCGATTACATATCGATATTATAAATTATTCACGAAAGCTTTTAAAAAATGTAAAATTTAAAAAGTGAGAATTTTGGTAAATTGAAGATGTATTTAAAATTTCTAGTGTAAAATATATTATAAAAAAAAGTTTCGAATTAGTGTTAGTAATTGGGAATTAGGATTAGTTATAATAATCATATATAAAGCAAAGTTTATGCTAAAAATAGAAATTAAGTTTGTTTTACCTACAGTACATGCGTCTCGATAGCTTATAGCTATTGAAAATTATTAAGCTGGCCTATTTAATTGAATTTGGCATTTCATTTATGGTTTAAGAAAATCTATTAATATTAAGTATAGTTAAATTTTAAATTATGCTACAAATAGTAAATTTTATTATTAGGCTAAAGTTTGATATACCTAATCAACAATGTATGGCCTAAACTGATGAAGCAAGCTTCCAAGCCTAAGCTCTTTATGTAAAGCTTTCTGGTTTAAAGCTTGATAAGAAAGAAGAGCTTATGCTAAAAGCCAAAAATACTAATAATTTAAAAATTAACTGCTTTGTAATGAAAGATTAAATAACCAGAGCCTCTATTTAGAGCTTGTAAATAACTGATATTTGAGAAAG
Organism: Trachelipus rathkii; assembly: GCA_015478945.1. Classification (NCBI taxonomy): domain Eukaryota; kingdom Metazoa; phylum Arthropoda; class Malacostraca; order Isopoda; family Trachelipodidae; genus Trachelipus; species Trachelipus rathkii. The sequence continues at coordinate 10,121 of JABUQX010080774.1, forward strand.
GAAGTCTATTCTATAAATATGTTGGATGAAGAGATGTCATACTGTTGGTCTGTAATAATGTAGATAATTTAATCCTTCTTATTTTAATTCTAGCGTTGGGAAGGTCCAACGGTTGTTCACCATTTGAGTTTGTCAGCTGAGTTATTGTTCTTTTTTTGAAAGAATTATTTTCCTAAAGACCAAGTCGAAAAAAATTAAGTGCAGATGTAAAAACTGAAATTTTTGGATTTAAAAATAAGTAAATTATTTAAATGATTTCCAAACTGCCTCAGTTGCCAGTGCAAGTATTTTGATTTGATTGGGAAAAAATAAATTGACTTTTTTCCATCCGTAAAAAAATTTAAATAATTTAAATCGTAATAGGAGTAAATTTAACCAATTCAGTAAAGCTTGCTTATTTAATTAGTTTTTAAAGGATTCTTGCTCTTCAAAAGTAGTAAGCCCATCTGTTATTACAGATGAACAAACTACTGACATAAGCTCTTAAGAGTGAATAAAGAAAAGAATTTTTGAAGGCCTTCAAAAATGAAAATATAAATAAATTTAGACTTAAGGGTTGAGACAGGCTATAGATGAAGGCTTTTTGAAAATTTACTATCGGTTTGGAATAGTTGAGGTTTTTCTATGAAGTCTCCCCTTAAGAGTTATGAAGTAGACTTTTTAGAAGCTGATACACCTGGAAGTCTACTCTTGAGTAATATAATATTTCAAAAATTGCCTAAAGTGTTTAAAAGTGAATTAATACATAAAATTGCAAATAATTATCCTACTTTGGTACAATTGTTTGATCATTATAATGAGGTTATTAATACTTTAAGTATTTTGTCCCAAAATAGGAAGGATGTATCAACAAAAGCTAAAGTAAATAAAGTTTTTCAAGCTACTAAAGCTCCTAAATCTAGTACTCTTCAAAATTTTAAAACTGTAAATAATAGTAAAGATTCTAAAATGTATGTAAATAATAAAATAGAAACTCAAACTTACAACCCTACAATTTGTAAGCTATGTCAATTAAAAAATCATCCTCTCTATTTATGTGACAAGTATCCAACAGTGCCTCAGCGTATAAAACGTGCCAAAGAGCTAAACATGTGTCATCATTGTGGAGGTTTGGGTCATGTGCCTGAAAAATGTTATGGTATTAAAAATAAATTAAGATTTAATTGTTTTAAGTGTAAAGCTAATTCCCATATAACAGCTTTTTGTCCCAATGATATCCCAAATGAGCAAAATGAGTCTGTTAGCTCCATATGTATAAGTTTCCAACAAAATGTGGATAAAGTGTATTTGTTGCCAACAATTTCCTTTCAACTCTTTAAAGGCAACAAAAAGGTTACAGTAAGAGGAGCAATAGATACATGTAGTCAACGCTCTTACATATCTAAAAATGCCATGACAGGTTTAATTAATAATTTTGATAATTTACATGAATTAGAGTACAATATTCAAACTTTCATTGGTGCAAAACAGCGAAATTTTCAGCAATTGTTATTGGGTTTACAATTTAATGATCGGGAAGTTTTTAGCATGCCTTTCCTCATTGACAATGATTTAAAATTAAATTATAGAATTCACGGCATGAATAAAGCGGTTGAAAATTTTAAGAAAAATGGTATTCCTTTAGCTGATTCTTCTTTTTATGACAGTGGAGACCATGATATGTTTGACATAGATTGTTTATTAGGCACAGACATTATTCAATTTCTTCCTTCTTTTAATTTAGTTAATATAATGTCTGGAAGTTGTTTTAAAATTGCAAATAAGTTTATACCTATAGGTAATGTTCAAAATTTTTTAACCAGAAATCAAATCATAGAAGTAAGTAAAGTGAATATGCAATCTCCATTGATAGAAGAGGAGGAGTCTGCTTTAGTAAATGAAACCATTGTAAATTTGATTTTAAATCCTATTAAAAGTTATTTTCACCCTTTTGATAATATTTATGATGATTCTGAAGTAGAACATGGACTTGAATATTTGTTGTCCATGGAGAGTGTTGGTATTCCTACTAAAGAGGATAATGATCTAGCCTCTTATGATGAGATCATGATTAAAAAATTTAAGAATGATATTTCTTTCCAGGATGGCAATTATTATGTCAAACTTCCTTGGATAGAAGAAAAAATTAAAAATGTTGCTTCAAATTTTGATATTTCTTTGAGAGTATTAAATAGAGTCTATTCTTCTCTTAAGCAAAAAGGACTTGTAGAAAGTTATAATAATATTTTTTCTCAATATTTGCAAGATAATATAATTGAAATTGTAAATATTCCTAAATTTAAGAGATGTGATTATATATTTATACCTCACAGACCTATAATAAGAAGTGAGGAGCAGATCACAACCAAGATAAGACCTGTCTTTAATTGCTCTTTTAAAATATCTAAAGACAGCCCTTCCTTGAATCAGGCTTCTTATGCTGGTTTAGATTTGATGAACTCCCTTTTAAAATTACTTTTAGTATTTAGAACTAATAATTATGTTGTCCTTAGTGACATTAAACAAGCCTTTTTGTCTATCAAATTAAGAGACGAATATGACAAAAACAAATTCTGTTTTTTATGGTATCAGAATGATGAATTAATCTCTTTCAGGTTTAAAACTTTACTGTTCGGTTATACAGCGTCCCCTTTCATTCTCCATTATATAATGAAACATCATGTAGAAAAGTTCCCTGATGATAAGTGTAGGGATATCTTGTCTTCTAATTTTTTTGTAGACAACCTGATTTTTACAGGCAATAATTGCAAAGAATTGGAAAAGTTGTACCATCTTACTTTTGAAAGAATGAACCAGGGTGGGTTTGAACTTCGCTCTTGGAATAGTAATTGTGAGCAGTTGTGTGAGAGTATGAGAATGGATGGTAGGTATGTGGAGCATGAAAATGAGTATGAAAAGGTGCTTGGGTATAAATGCAATTTAAAGAAAGATTCCTTGCATGTGTCATCAGTAAGTTATAGGAGCTCGTGTAGTACAAAGCGACAGATACTTTCTGAAACTTCCAAGTTGTTTGATCCTTTAGGACTTACAATACCTATTACCGTAAGAGGGAAGTTGTTAATGAGAAGTGTTTGGGAAGCTAAAAAAGAATGGGATGAAAAATTACCTGGGGAAATGTTGACTGAATGGGGTAAACTGAAGGAGGATTTAAATGAATTGAGTAAGATTGAGTTTCCACGTCAAGTTGTGAATGAAAGTGAATCCTATGGTCTGAATATATTTTGTGACAGTTCTGCTAAATGTTATGGGTTTGTTGCATATAGTTCAAGTGAAGGAAAAAATAACCTTTTGTTTGCCAAGGCCAAAGTAACACCTGTTAAAAAGACCTATAGTATTCCAACCTTAGAACTATTAGGAGTCCTTTTAGCTTTAAAATGCATATCCACTATTTTAGACTCTTATTTTAACATCATTTTTGAATATGTAAATATAGGTGTGGACTCACAAGTAGTTCTTAATTGGCTTTTGACAGGTGAAACCAAGGTCAAGGCTAAGTATGTTAATAACAGGTTAAAAGATGTTATCACTTTGTGTGATGACATCAGAAGTAAATATAAACTAAAAATTATTTTTAACTATGTGCAAACTGCTCAAAACCCAGCAGACCTTTTGACCAGGGGTTTAACTTTTAAACAATTTGCGAAAAATTTAAATATGTGGAAACATGGTCCAGAGTGGCTTTGTAAGGATCTGGAGAGGTGGCCAAAATTTCCAATGCTTTCACTTTCTCCAGAATTTAGTAATTTTGCTACATTAAATTTTAATACTAATGTAATTAATAATAAACATAATAATATTGATGAAATATTGGAAATAAATAAATTTAGTAAATTTGAAAAAGTAATAAATATAACTAGTTATTTGTTTATGTTTCTAAGCAAAATTACTAAGGAAGACCCTTGCAAAAAAGCTCTTAAATATTGGATCAAAAAAGTACAAAACTCTTCATATACTAAAGAGATTGCATTTTTAAAATCGGATCAAAAGGGTGCAATACCTAACCTAGTTAATAACTTAAATTTATTTTTGGATGGTGATGACATTTTAAGATCAAAGGGTAGAATATCTAAATGTACATACTTTAATTATGATATCAAAAATCCTATCCTTTTGTCAAGATACCACCACTTCACCACCTTATTAATTTTGAAGGCTCATAAGAAAATGCAGCATTTGGGATTAGATAGTACATTAAATTATATTAGAAACCAAGGTTTCTGGATTCCCAAAGCTCGCATAGCAATAAAAAAGGTCTTAAATCAGTGTATGTTATGCAAAAAAATCAATGTGCGTGCTTTTAAATATCCTAAGTGCACTGACATCCCTAAACATCATATGAATTTAGTAATGCCTTTCAAATTCACAGGCATTGACTTTACTGGTCATATATTTGTGACTAATGAGACTACAGGTAAACTGGACAAGATGTTTATCCTATTATTCACATGTCTTAATGTAAGATCAATTCATTTAGAACTAGTCCCTGACATGGGTGTGACAAATTTTTTACTAGCTTTTCAAAGGTTTTGTAACCTATATACCATCCCAGAGTTCCTTTACTCTGATAACGCTAGAACATTCGTGAAAGGGGCAGACATCTTGTCTAGGGCTCTGGGGTCCAATGAATTCAGGGATGAACTCAAAATTAACAATATTAAGCATATTCGTATTCCCAATTATTCAGCTTGGTGGGGGTCTTTTTATGAGCGTCAAATACGCACTTTGAAAGTTTGTATGTATAAAGTTATTGGTAGGAAGAGGTTAAATTATTTCGAACTTTTAACAACTTTGTCTTTTATAAAAAATGCTATTAACAGCAGGCCTCTCACATATAGATCAGAAGCTAGTGATCTTGAAACCATAACTCCTAACTCATTCATTCGTTTGAATTGTAATACTTCTCTTATTTTAAAGGATGCAAATGAAGAAGTCTGGAAGGAACCTGACAGGGGTTCTTTAGAAAGCACTCTTGATACTCAAGAGCAATTATTTAATCAGTTTAAACAACTATGGTATGAAGCTTACCTATTAGATCTAAGGGAAGCTATGACTGATATATATCAAATCTCTTGGGAAAATAAAATCAAAGTAAATGATATAGTGCTAATAAAATCCATCTTAAAGCCTCGTCCCTTCTGGATGATGGGTAGAGTTATGGAAGTTGTAATTGGTTATGACAACAAAATAAGAACTGTTAAAGTTAAACAAAGTAATGGACAAATATTATACCATTCAATAAGTAATTTGTATCCATTAGAATTGTCCTTAATAATAGATAAAGTCTCTAATGATAAAGATAAATCAAATAATGGTGATAAAGCAGCTGATGACTCGGAGGCAGTAGTTGGTAGACCTAAACGTCAAGCAGCCCTAAAGTGTGACAAGCTCATTAAGTCCAAACTAGACTCATTAATATAGTCATTGTAGCCCAAGGCTACAATCTCTCTCTGGGGAGATTGTTAAAATTATAATTAAAAATTTCATATTTACTGTTAAAATATTAATTTATTTATTAACTTTATTATTTTTAAAATAATTATACTTAAATTTTAGTAGAAACGTTATTCAATTGTTTCCCTGTAATATTTAACCAATTGAGCAAGGCGCATATGTATCGCGCATCCTCCTTTCTTGATCATAATATAAAAAACAAAAAAGAACAAGGCTGAAAAAGTAAGTACTTGTGACCATCGTTCAAAATAAGTTGTATTTGTTTATATGCAACTTCTAAATTGTTAAACATATAAAAGTGCAAGTTCTACTTTAATTAGACTATAATACTATAATCCCAACCTAGTTTATGTTGGGAAATATTTATGAAATACTTTTCTCTAATTGAAATTCCTTAAGTTAAAAATAAAGAACAGTGCAATATCGTTCTGAAAGTCAAATTAATTTTTGAAACTAACATCATTAATTGCTCCTATCTTGTGATTCAATGCAAAGGATCTCTGTAATTATGATTTATTATTTCGAGGTAGAGCCTGGCCAGGAACTGTTTTGGGTAATAAATTGGTAGGTCCTATGCTATTAAAGTTGCCGTAATTATTTATAAGGTAAGACACTTTTTACTTTTCCTTATTAGTGTTTCATAGTTTAATTATTTAAATATTTTCTTCAAGAAGTAGCTATACTGTTCAATTTTGTTTGAGTTTGGTATTATTTATAACTTAGCAAAGTTAACAATATATATATAAGGGAGATATTGATCATGCATCTTAGGACTTAGTGACCATAATATAATTAGATTTAATATGAATGTGATATCTGGGCCCAAATTGCAAGTTAATAAGGAAAGATCAATATATATAAATGATTTAGCCAGGGACTTAAATGCAAGGTTTCTAAGTTTGCGATGATACTAAAGTGGCCACCTCAGTTGGAAATAGTGAAGGATGCATAAAAGATTCAAAAATGATCTTGATAAACTCTTGGGTGGGCAGTAAGTGGCAATGAATTTTAATAGTAAAGTGTAAGGTTCTTCACCTAGTTACTCAATAAAAGTTTTAACTACGATATGAATGGGGAGTGGTCTTGAGTCTGTGGACCAAGAAAAGATTTAGGTGTGTTATAACAGTAATTTGAAAGTACTAATCAATGTTTGGAAGCTAGAAATAAGCTTAATAAGATGCTCGGGCATAAATAAATCGGCAATGTTGTTTACAAGGCAAGGGAAGTAACTAGTAACGTATAATAGCTTATGTTTAGGCAGTTAGAGTAATTGTGCACAAGTTTGGGCCCTTATTTAAAGAAAGACTTAGATATGCTAAAGAGAGTGCAACGTAGAGCAACAAGGATGATTTCTGGGTTTGGGGTAAGAGCTAGGGAAGAGGCTGGAAGGAAGTTAAGGAAATGTTTCTGTAGAAAGGGCGATTTCTCAGAGGGGACATGATACAAGTCTACAAATATTTACATCTATTGATAACGAGACCAATAAATTTTTCCTAGTAGAACATGGACAGGTGACCAGGGGGTAATAAGAAAATTAAGAAGAAAGCATGCATATTGATATAAGAAAGCATGCATTCAGTAATAGGTTGTTAATTTTGGAATAGTCTGCCAGAGGAGTTTGTTGAGTGTGTACTCGATTGCAACATTTAAGAACCGGTTAGATTTCGTTTATGGTTCATGGGTTGGGTATACATAATATATATGACGAAGCAACTTGGCCGGGTTTTTAGTTATGCAGTTATTGTTAGATGGATGTGTGGACAACTTATTATTATGCATGTGGATGGTTTGGGTATCTATTTTATACTATCATTAGTTTTTTGACTAGAGCCAATTGGGTGGATTTGTTAGTTATCAACAGATTGACAGCCCTAGGGTGCTTTTGTTGGATTTGCATGAGATGTTTGGGTAGTGTTGACTGGGGCAGTC
>JABUQX010080775.1:0-12500 GCA_015478945.1 Trachelipus rathkii
ATCTTTTTAAAACTAATTGTCGTTTTTAATTGGCAAGTGTAATTTATGAAGCCTGCACCTGCAAACCAAGACACACAAAGACTTTGGAAATAAGAGATAATTAATGGTTTTTCCCTTCGTGTTTAAAAGAAAGAAAGAGGCAATTAATTTCTTTTAAGTAGAAAAAAATTTATGATGATATTATGTACATGTGAAGAGAAACCTTTTTTTTTTTTTTATTTATTTTATAATTAATTATTAAGCGGGAAAATTTTGTACGAACAAAAGAAACGGAGCAGGTGGCATCGACATATGCCGTTTTGCTTTGGGTTGTCTGAATAAACAAATAATTGGGTAGGGAGTAGGATAGTTTGACTTTAGTAAAAGCTAAGAGTTCTTTTTTTTTTCTAGGAAAAACTAAAAGGAGGGGTAGTATTATTTGGGTGCAGGAAGTTGTCCACAGACAGGAGTTTGGAGAGGGGATTTGCGAGTATAAAAAGGCGGTTCAAAGAGAATATCAGATTCTCATCAGTATCAAACGTGAAGCTTTTTTCTCTTTTGGGAAAGATACGGAATAAATATAAGGGGTTAGAAAAAGTGTTTTTCAAATTCAAGGTTTAGTTTATATATAAATAGTATATATTATATTAGGAATAGTATTATTGTTTAGACTCCGATATGATTTTACACTCGTATATATTTTGGGTTTACTCAATAATATTACATTTCTAATAAAGGTCTTTAGGTGGATTTGCTTAATCTTTTTTTACTTAAATATTCCATCTACTTATTTTTATCATTTTTAGATTTACCATTATACTTTTTAAAATTTGTAGGTAGCTACGCTTGGGGATTCGGAAAGTAGCGGTGTTGCGGATAGCCTGTTTAGTTCATCATTTACGAATAATTTAGTACAAGTTTCTATACTAGCTTCGGATTGGTTAACTGGCTGCTGATGCTCCTAGAGAAGTCTCATTTAAAAACACTTCAATGTTCTTAAAGCATGAGAATAAAAAGTTGGAGAAACTTTGTAGGAATATATCACTGTGTGGTAGAATTGGCTATATGTTCTGTTCCTTGGCTTCATAGTGATGAAGTATATCCGATCCATTCGTACTTCCATATTATTATATTTACCATAATTTTAATAACTACCAATCTCAGATTAATATAATATTGATAAAAAAATAACATTTTGAGGGTCAATCGATATATTTGATTAATCATTGAATGATTCCAAGGTTTTTGAATTCGATAGAGGTTAAACTGCGCATTATGTGTTTTTATTTTTACTTGTAATCGGGCTGCGACTAGCTTTGTGAAGGGGGTAATTTAACTTTATCTTCTTTTAGCCTGGATTAAATACATACATTTACTTTCATAAGATTAATTTACGATGTCTGGGTAGGTAATTTCTCTACGGAGAAGAGATTACTACAGAATTTTACACTCTTGCATCGCTATGTAACCTGGACTAGAGGGGTGTAAGAAAAGCATCTTATCTTTTTAGATATAGGCTTAGATTTGTTCCCGTTTTTATATTTTCTGTAGGTTTTTATTTAATTCATAAATCGTATGGCTGAGCGGATATGGCCCTTACTATTATCTTAATATATTTCAATAATTTACTATATAGTTTTTATATATTCTTTTAGTATTTATACAGTGTAAGTTAATATTTAAGGTATTAATATATATATAGTAATAGGGGGGGGGGGTTGTAGTGGTGAGACGGCGCACTGTAGCGCAAGTAATTACCAATTTTTGAAGAAGATTTTTCCTCCGACTTAATTGTAAAATTTTAAATGACCGGCCATGCAATTTTGCCCTTTTCCTTTTATTTATTCTTTTCTATATTATTATTTATGTCGATATTATTATTATTATTATTTTATTTTTTATTATTATTATTATTATTATTATTAATTATTCTTATTATTATTATTATTTATTATTAATTTATCATTATTTAATTATTATTATGAGTATTACGTTAATGTATTGACATTAATGGTCTTTTGAGTTCTTTTCTCCTTTATTAGTTTCATTATTATATCAATTTTTATTTTTTATATATTCACGAAAAATATCATTACATCATTATATTTAGTTTTGATGGTACAGGGGATTACGAATTGGCCCATATATTTGTATTTACAGCAGTTTAGACTCGCTGTTTGTAATGTACATTTTATTCTCATAATTTTCCTCTGAAATCATTTGCCTAAAATTTCGAAAGTGATTTAAAGGGGGAAAAATGAATCGGTTCCTTTTTATTACGTTCTTTGCTTTTCGGCTCAGATTGTTGTTCTTTCGCATTTATTGTTAACTGGTGTTTCTTTTTATGTTTCTTGATATATCTTTTAATTTTTTCCTTGATTTTCATCTTTGTTAGTTTTTTTTATATTGGTTATTATATTTTATATATAATGTATATATTACTTTAATATTATTTATAATACTAAATAATATTTGTAATTTTATCACCTTACTAAGCATATACCTATATATATATTATATAAACCTAAATCTACCTGATCATTACTAATTGCGTCGTATTTTTCGTTATAACATAATATTATAATATATATATATCAGGATGGGGGGGTATTCGTGGGGGGGCGTAGATAGATGTGTGGGTGGTTGTGGGTGTGGGGTATATAAAAAATTTCTCAGTTAAGAAAAAAAAAACAAAAAAAGGTTAAGAATTAAAAACTCCATTTTCCCTTATTTATTTTATTGGGCCATCAATAAAATTACAGTCTCTTTGTACAATACGAGCGTTATCTTTTTACCCTATACACGGCTTACAAAACTCTCTCAGGTGATACACATAACGAGATGGTGTTCTGATTAATATATTCACTCTACTATATAATATACTCACTCTATAATTATCCTGGATTGTTGTTTTAATTATTCACCTATATGGTTCTGCCGGGGCTCTTTTATATATATATATATGAGCTAAATATATATATATGTATAATTATTATTATTATTTACTTATATAGATTATATAATATTATATTTTATTAAACTCAGTGTAGGTATAAATTAGCTTACTATATATCGGTCAAAAATTATTTTAATATCTTTAAAAAAAAATCAATAATAGCATTTAAAATAATTTTTTAATTAGTAGAAATGGTGAAAATATTTCATTGAGCCGGTACTCTTCCAACAGCGTTTTCTGAAAAAATATTTTGAGTATAAACACCGACCATACCGTGATCTGTTGAAATTAATCTGGTTTCGATTGGGCGATTTTCATAACATTTTTTGATAGCTCCGGTATCTGATTGCCTTGTTATAGACTCTTTTTCTACTATTGATAAATCAATAATTATTTCATTTTTTTTTATTTAATATTCTTTTAGATAAGCCGAAGCTTTGCGTTGTTCTCGTATTGTATGATTGATATTCACTTATTGAGATCTTAATACTCTCTACTGCTAGGTCCCAATTTGGAAATGCGGTGTCCGTAGCTAGAGTTCTCAGATGGTGTGGGTTGTACGTCTATAATTCCCGGGTATCGTTTTCCATATTTTAACCTATTATGGAACGTTTGATACTGTCACTCAGTTATTGAGGTCATACTCCACCTCTCGATAGCTTTTCTCTATGTGATGTGTAAGGATTTATTTGTGTATTCATCCACATTGTAGTAAATCGTTCTTTATAGTAATGACTGCTCAGTCACGATATTTGGCGTGTTAGCGTCACTCTGTGTTATATACTATACTACTACTTCTTGATTATCCAGTAGAAGACTTTAGTCACGCGTCTCGCTCGAGAGCATCCAGCTGGTCTGGTAGTGAGGAGATGTGTGATTGCCAGGTTTGGATAATGCTGTTCCTTCGTTCAGACTATATTCAATATTGAGATTGGTTATCGGGCTGCGTACACCATAGGGGCCCATATACCTTCCGGATCTTGAGCCATTATCCTGACTAGGATCGTTCACGCATTAGCCTGGTTAGAGTATGTGGAAGGCAGTACTCGCACTCTGACGAATGAAATCCCACTGTGTCCTTAATTGATATCAGCCAGACCCTCTCGCAGGTGCTCGATATGTTTTTGGAGAAGTCAGGGTCGCAGGAAGGTGGAGCAACACCAATGTTGAAGCACTCATCTTCGTAGGGGTATTCTACAGTTCTTAAGGGTGCTGCTCGCTCTATCACCATGGCCTTGTCACCGATCTGCAATCGTTGAAGAATTGATCTCTTCTAGTTATATTTAAAGAGAAGGTGATAAATTGAATTGGATATTTCAGAGTACTATGCCTAATTATTCCCAGATAATTAGTGCTGATTGTGGTTGACTAGTACCAAATTTCCTGATCGATGACTCTAATTTATTAGACGCGGAAGCAATTACTATAACACGTTGGGTAAAGATCTCTATCCTTGATAACGAACCTGAGTTAAAGTTAAAAAATTTTTTAGTCTCTCTAGGACATTGAACGTGGTGTCATGGGGATATTATATAATAGTCCGTACTAGATTATAAATATGTTAGCTTACTCATATTTCTATTTGTAGTTGTACTCTTCAGGAGCCGATATATTGATTGTTTCACTTTTAAGGTACATTAGATAAGAGATTAATTTCAAAGTAAGTAAATTTGAAAACATATAAGAAGGGCATTGAGGTGATCGCTTAATGCTCGTTGCAGCTATGCTCTTGGATTTTGTAAACATTAACAGAGGCACAAAATTGTGGAGTAGAATCTAGTTTTTTTACGCTGATAACGGGAAGTGACTCTTCATGATGGTAAGATTTATAAAGATCTCTTTTTCTTGTGAGAGAAAATAATGTCACACTGTTAATACATCTTTTACAGTTTAACTGAACTTGCTACGTCCATATATCCACTATATATTTATAGTCTTTTGTGTTCATGGTTTCAACACTATAGTCACATCTTACCTATCTATTTGCATGTTCATCCGTGGATTGTATGTAGCCTGCATTGATTGCTAATTGGGTGGTGGGTTATCTTAAGTATTTATGTTCCATTCATAACATGTATAAGATATTCTAGCATGTTTTTGTCTAGCTCAGCTTCGGTATGGGGTAACTGGCTGCTGATGCTTCTAGGAAAAGTTCATTTAAAACATCATGTTTGATAATGTCTGTCTTAGCTTTATTTTTAATACATTTGTAACATTATCAACATTTCTAAATACCCGTAAAAGCCAAATATGAAACAGGGCATTAGTTCTTTCTAATCGGCGTCGAGATTTTGTCAACTCTTAACTGTTTCCAGCGCGTAGCTACTACCATCGTATCGCGCACCATTGTTGCTATACTCAGGTTTCCTGTTCATGTTGTAGCTCGGCAGCATCGGCCGATAGTGTCTTTTACCCTCACGGGTTTAACACCTTCACGCTATATAACTCATGGCACCGTTTGTTCCAGCGGGACGTAATACGTTCGAGCATTACTGAACGTTCCGGGTCACTTTATTTTGACTTCAGGGGAGAGCAACGCGTCACAAGGATCCATGAAGCCATGCCTGTCATTTGTTGAAGACCTGGCGACGTGCAGCGTGTGGGATATCCTGCTGCTAACCGAATTAATCTGATCTCCCGCACTGCATGGTCTGGCGTAGGCATTTTACGAGAGCTAGACATGAAGCCATCCATTTTCTTCTCGACCAGCCAGTCTGGACTGCGGGGTGTTAACGCCATAACAGTTGCACATTTCTTCTGAAACTCCTCTCAAAGAGTATTTGGTCCTTTTTACCTGTTCAATTCTTTTACGGTTTTCGCCATAAACCTACTCATATGCCCTTTAATGTAATAACCCAAGTTTGACCACCATACACTTTATTAATTAAAAATTGTCATAAAAAGTACATCTTGGTTTGGACTCTACACGTATTTTTGCTCGATTTTTACACCAGATACCTGATAATCTCGTATTTTTTTATCTTTCATTTCCAGAGCACTAAACAAATCCTAAGCTAATTACAATTCTTTGCTTCATCCACGTTTTATCTCGTGGGTTTTTTTTTTTTTACCCTTTCTCCTCTTTTCCTTTATAGTTATTATTTTTGTCTATTCGATGTATTCTTTTCTGTGACACTATCTCGCTGTCCTGCTTTATAGAACCTCCTTTTTTTAGTTGTTCCTGCCTCTTTTTCAACACCCCCTTTCTCCACCCCTCTAAATCCCTCCGAGATTAGTATAATTTTAACCCCGTCTCTTCGCCGGAAATTCTCTGATGTTCCTTACCTCGTATTTTAAGCAGAACTTCTGCTTTTTGACTTCATCGTTTACACCTGTCTACTTTCCTCTGCCCATTCTCGCATTGTTCTCTGGCGGGCGTTTTCGCCATCACGGGTGTGTCGAGCTATCCTTCTGACACCACTCCTCCTTGACTCATTCCTCTTGAACCTGGATTCGTAGGGTTTATTCTACCGTGTACCTGCAGTCCGCTTCTACTTTTCAAAGGGCACCTGTTTTACCTAATCCATGTTTCTCACCGGGGGCCTATGCTCTCTATTCCCGTTTTCATCCGAACGCCACCAAAATCCTCACCCTCCTTCACACTAAACATTTACCAATGCCTTGGTTGTTTATCTTTAACCTCTCCTTTGGTCTGCTTCCTCTGGATATACAGCCTCTTTCTGCTTGGCTCCACTCTACATTATTATTCATTCTACCGGATGCTTCTTTTTCTTGGTAAAGCATAAGAAAGGGTTTTTTGGCATCCTTTTCAAAACCTCGCATTCCTCATAGAGGGGTTCTTCTTTAAGGTGTTGATGATAAGACCTATTCTAAGAATAAGCCAAGTCTTGCAGATATCTATATACTTTAAATGTATTCCACTCTTGTGCCATGGTTTTTCCTGGCTTTGCTCTCTCGCAAGTGAAATACCCGTATTCCCGTCATTTATACACTTTCTCCCGCGCCCCTGCTTTTCCGCCTTGTGGTCTTCATTTTCCTACGGATATGCAGTTTCTGTTTTGAGCTACTTAGGACACACAGCTTTTACTCCATTTTCGCCCGCCACACCTTTCAGGACACAATGCCATCTCTTTCTTCTTACCGGCAGCGAGCTTTCGTGCTTCTTTTAATTAACCCCCACATCAACTGACTTGGAAAATTCTCGTGTCTCGCCTAAGTAATACATCGTTCCACTAGGCCCTCACCCCCTGTGGCGCACCGTTCACTTGAACAGCGCAGGATTCGCTTAGTAGAGGTACGCCCAATATCCCTACCTAGGTACCTGCTTTCTGTCTCTTGGTAGTCATATTTTTTTCTTTGAGAGACCATCACTATCTTCTTCCGCTCCCCGTTGGTCATTATCACACAATTTGTTGGTTACCTTATCTTGTCCCTTACGCACGCATTTATTTTGGTAGGACGCTAGTGATTTTCGGTTGTTTTGCTCTATCTCTCTTCTATTTCTACATTTTAATTTTCTTCCGTTTGGTATCCTTGCAGCTTTACAGGTTTTTTGGTGACTCCTTTTTTGAAGTACATTTTTTCTCCTTCATTTAACCACGCCTTCTAACCGGTATGATCGGCCATTGAAGGGTTGACTCCTACTTGGGGTCCACCTCATCTCATTTCCAGGTCATTTTTTCTTATTCGAGTCTTGCGCTTAATAACGCAAGTTGGTTTATTGCCATAGCAGCCTTATCTTCCGTTCCGCCTTCATTGGTAAAACTTTATTATTTACCAATGGATTTGTTCCTTCGCAAAGCTTTAAATTCAAGTTTGCCACTTATCTCCTGTTGCTTGTGCCTTTTTTGTTTTCATTTCCCTAGTCTCGTGTAGGGGGCTTATTGGTTTCTATTCCGGGTGTTGGAGTTCTTTTATTTGTGTTCCGTATGTATGTGTGGTTTAATTGTTCAGACGTACGGTTTTAATCCCCTACTCAATTGCATCCTCTTTGCTCTGCGCCCTTTGTTAAATTAGTTTTTTCAGTTCTTTTTTTTTAATGTGAGGAAACTTTGAAGCGAACCTTGAAAAGCCTCCATAATCTGTATTAAGGCTGTTTCAATGTCATAAGATATTTATCGATTGTTTGTAGTCGATATTAGGACTTCTACCTGGCTACTTTCCTCTCACTGCATTCTCTCTTTATTTTCTGTATTTTGCCACAATCTGTCGGCTTGCCAGATTTTCTACTATTGGACAAATTTAATAGAGACTCGGATAAAAACATTTTATTCCCACTTTATCCTCTTACCTTCTTCATTTTTTTTAGTATCCCCCCGTTTATATTACTATGGGTTCTAACTTGGTTAGTTGTATAGTTTCATATGATTATTTATTTCTTATTCTCAGTTGCTTTCCACTACGTTCATTAAGTCGTAGCCAGATGCGGCGCGTTCCTTACGCCATTGCATCTTTCTCCCTATTCTCTATACTATAGGTCCTTCTTTATGCTTATTATTATTCTATAAGATTCAAATTATGTTAAATTCTTACTTTCTGAACCTTTAATATATGCTTATCCCTTTTATACGCCTGTTGCAAATCCTCTATATTATATCGTTTTTTTGTTTTATTTTGTGCAATTCGACGGGTACAGCGGATGGGATGGCTCTTAATTGGTTAGTGGTCCGGGCTCGATTCCAAATTATTACTTTTTCCCTTTCAGCATCCATGGACATTGAAACACAGTTCCTTTTATTCCTCAACTTTTTCCTGAGGAGGCTTTCCCATAAGGCCTTGCGCTTTCAAAAGTGGTCAAGACCACTGGTAGATAATAAAAAATAGAACTGGAAAATTACCTTTTTACTAGGGGAGGATGCTTCGTTACGTCTACATAAACTCTATTACGTAACAAAATTTTCCAATACGAAAAATCATAGCCCCCTTCCCTCGATAATGTTCGGCAATTTTGCAAAAATTATATATTAACATTGTATAAAATAATTTTCACCTAAGGTTTAAATTCAATTGAACGGCCGCGGCTCACACTTTATCATATCATTTTGTTTTTTCCCTTTTGTGATAGATGTATTTCCAAGTCTTAGTGGTTAAAGGGGCTTTACAAAGAATAAATAGTCATTAAACCTGTAGCTGCAGGCAGTCATAGGAATTATAAATGAGGAAATAACAGATTATCCTCCCAATCGTATAGCTGTGTACGATTACAAGAGGATACAGTAATCTTTTCTGGCAAAGAGCTTTTTTCATAGTTAACTAGTTTACAGAAGTCATGATATTGGGTAGTTACATCTTGGCTACACTTTTTTCAGTTAATATGATTGCTTGCACTACATAGTTCGTGAAAGAGTAACAAAGAAGTTCAATGGAACCATCTCAAAAGAATAAATGCAATAAGGTACTTTGTTACACGATAAATGCAATACATTTTCAAATATATTTAGATAAAGACTGCAAGACTTGGCTTATTCTTATACATAGGTGCTTTCATAGAACACTTTAAGAGACCCTCTCTAGAGATGGTGAAGACAAAACCTTCTGTACAGGGTTGCATCGTTCGCCAAATTAAAGATAACACAGGCATTAAAGTAGGAGATTATGTGAGAGTGTCTAGATCAGATGAAAATTTCAGAAGAGGTTTTGGGTACGAAGCAGGATGGTCAAGAGAAGTTTTTTACAAGTAGATACAATCCAGGAATTCCAAGAGCACGGTTAAAATTAGTACCCTGGCTCCATTCCCTCGCACGATTCCTTGAGAGGTGTGGACACCACTTAATAAAAGGGAGGGTTTCTATAAGTCAAGGAAATACAGAAAAACAAGGGTTGTTAAGATCCTAAGAGCTCACGAGTATTATATTAATAGAAATCAAATATTTAGGATGGTCTGACTCACAACATAAGGAAAAGGTAAAAATAAACAGTATCTTGTCAAATGGATAGCGATGACATTTACCCCAGCGAAGTTTAATCAGTTACTATTAAATGCTAGTGCAATTAAGAAAACATTGATCAGTTTACATTACTTTACTTTGTGAACATGGAGAGTGAAGATGCATTTCTATTTAAACCCCGCTGGCTTAAAAAAAAATATCGTTGATTTGTTCCTGAAAATAAAATATCAGACTATACCACAACCAAATTATTGAACCCTATAACTTTTGATCGAGAAATGTAGGAAGCAGGATAAAGTGAAATAATTCTCGACGCCCCGATATAGAGAATATGCCTGTTTCATATTTGGCTTTTACGATTTTAAAAATGTTGATAATGTATAAAAATGTATTAAAAATTAAAGCTAATATGGCGACTATCAAACTAGAAACGAGGCAACAATGAATTTTATTTGAAAATATTTTAATAACCACGGTCCTCCTATAAATCGGACTTAGTCTACGGGAATTGATGTATTTCAAATTAAAGACTTAATACAAAAAATATTGACGCACGCTGAAGGTCAATATCGATTAATACACTATCGATTTTAAGTGTTTTCTATGTTTAATAATCGGCGTCCTAGACTGATAGATGAGACGTCTTTTTTTAATACACTTTCTTTTTTTATTTTTTAAAATCTCAAACTCATTGTGAACCTTGAAAGAGTATAGTGATTTTCATTATCATCGCCGCCATTCAACCTGGTTTTTCGTAATTGAAATTACTGCATAGATGGTACTCACAAATAATCGGGAAATTATACTCCCACAACCCACTTCTGCTCTAACAGAGATCTAAATGCGTCTATATACCGAAGGAACTTGATGGATAGGAGTATGTCTCAAAAAATGAGCCCGAGAGTTCATTACACATTTTGTATGCATGCCTCCTAAGATGTTTCAAGATCCACAGGTCATGGCCTATGTTTCTTACTGTACGAGGATAGTTGTAGAGGCCTCCAGTATGTAGGGTAACTTACTTAAAGCTTCTTTGTCTATATAAGAAGAGTTAGGTTTCCTCTATATTTCCCTAAGTGGATTACGTAGAAAGTTATAAACCAGTTTTTTTACCCTATGTGTCATCGAGCATAATAACTTACCAGTATTTATGAGTTAAGAGACCCCACAACATGTGATGTGTCCACCGCCTCGTTCGCCGTAGTTTATATAAGAGACGTCGAAAGCAAACCATACCCAATTCACAATTGGGGCAGCAGTGTGTAAAGTACACATCAAGAAAGAAGCTCCGGTAAATAATAATAATAATGGACCAGAGAAAGAGTATTTCATAGGGGATCAAGAATGCAGAGGGGGTATTGTTTAGGTGGTATTTTTTTGCCTTCGTTAATACTTCGTTATTTCGTAGAGCTATTCCCCTGTTTAAATCAGGATGGTTAAAATAATCCTGACATGATAAATACATTGCTAAAAAAGCGGCCAGAACAGGAATAACTCATTGGCAACAATCGCAGGATAATTAAATGGGGTTGTACGACCCTCGTAGTGCCTAGTAAAACGCCGCATAGCATCGAATGTTTCAGATCGAAATGTTTAGACGATGTTAAACGAAAAATACGACGCAAGATGACGGGAGGTGGTGTTAGAAAGGTGAAAAGACAGCGTGTAAAAAGAATCACAAAGAAGATAGAGAAGGAGAAAAGCGAAAAGGTAAAAAGAAAAAAAACCCGTAGCAAGAAACGTATGAATAAAAAGAAACGTGAAAATATGCAAACCGTAAAATAAAGGATATTTTTTCTGAATATAATCATGTGGGCAACTTGTTCTAATATTAGGATGTCACTAAAGAATATTTTTTCATTAAAAGGTTTAGCCTTGAGTCTGATAAGATTGCCATTTCTTTGTACACCCCTCTAGTCCAGACTGGCTGCAAGAGTGAATTGAAATCCTTCTCCGTAAATCCTATCCGCAGACCATCGTATCTTAGAAAAGTAATTTTAATCAGCATTACCCCCTCACGCTGTCACAAAATACGATGTACCTCCTGAATTCGGGAAATTATCCCTGGACTTCAGATCAAATATCTTGACCCTTCGGATGTTTTTTTATATCTGAAAGGTTAAATTGGTAAATGAAGATGGATCGGATCTCACAGGAACAGAACATGTAGTATATCCTGTTTCCAACTTTTTATTCTCATGCTTTAAGAACATTGAAGTGTTTTTAAATGAGACTTCTCTAGGAGCATCAGCAGCCAGTTACCCATACCGAAGCTATATAGAAACTGTACTAAATTATTCGGATGATGCTAAACAGTCCCATTTACAATCAAGCGGCTACTACAATTTAAAAGATGAATCTAAAATAGTAGATGGATTTAGTAAAAATGTCAACAAGACTTATGAATATTATGGACGTGTAAACGGTGACATATTCTCCCAAGAAAAACTTATTCTACCATCTGTGGACACTCGTATCAGGTTAACTAGATCTACTCCACAATTTGTGCTTAATGTTCAATCCAAAGCTGCTGCAACGACTGCTTCACCTAATCCTATGTTTCAAATATTGGATACTTATCTTTATGTACCTAAAGTGAAATTATCGCCCAGTAAACATTTAGAGATTGAGAAAGCTCTTTTAAACAGTACGGCTAAATATCCTATAAGACGTGTAGAAACTAAAATTTTTAACTTTACTCAGGGTTTATCGAGTAT
>JABUQX010080775.1:20000-28500 GCA_015478945.1 Trachelipus rathkii
TAGTAACCAAATAATTATTGTCTTATGTATTTAAGTTTTATAATTTTATATTACTTTTGTAGTGAACTTAAAACTGACTTTTATTAGATAATATATAATTAAATAATAAATTAATATATAATAAATATAATTAATAATTAATAATAATAATTAAATAATAATTAATAATTAATAATAATAATTAATATATATAATAAATAATATAATATTATATAAAATAATTAATTAATAAATGATAATAATAATAATAATATAATAAATATAAAATAATAATAATAATATAATTAAATAATAATAAATTAATAATACATTAAATAAATAATAATAATTAATTAATATATATAATAATAATTAATAATATAATAAATAATATTAATAATATATAATTAACATAATTAATAATGATAATTAATATGTTTTTTTAAAAAGTAGAAGCCCTTGTAAAAGCTGATCCACTGCAAAGCTTTTTTATATAAATAATGAATTTATTTTCAAATCTTTACACAGATATGTAAATTAGTTAACCTCCTTGCCTATAAATCCCATCCATTGTAAAAAAATATCCTCACCTTTGACTGAATTGAGTCGACAGCCATTGGTTCTGTTTCGAATTTTATAAATCGAATCAGTAATTTTTTGGATTGTGCTTGAATGGTATTTTACCCTTTTTATATTTTAGTTATGTAGTGAGGATTTTTATTTATTTTATTTTTAAACTGATAATATTTGCGTGAAGATAGTTTGTCAGCGAAGGATCTGAATTATCCAGGTCCGTAATATATTAATATTAATATATTAATATATATATATAATATTAATATTATATATATTAATATTATATTTATAATATATTAATTATCATATTATATAGTATGAATAGTGTGATAATAGGAGTATATATAATATAATATTATATATTAATTTTAAATATATATAAATAAATGAGTACTAACATACTCATTTCTAAGTGACATCAATAATTTTCGTTATTTATAATAATATTCATAAATAAGTATTACTCAACAAACATATAATATATATTATATATATATAGTATATAGTATATAGTAATGTAATAGTATAATTATTATATAATATACGATTAATAATATATAAGTTGTATTACCTTTTATATTATATATTTAGACTGAACATAGATGGTATATAGTATAGGGTAATATAAATGTCATTTAATTATATAATATATATAGATTAATGAAATATGAGTATATATAATAATATATATGAGTACTATATACTATAGTATATAATTATATATTATATATATATATAATATATATTATATTATAAATTGTTGTCTTGGATGGTTGGGGTATTTTTTATGTCTATGTTCATCCTGAAGATTTAATGTTTGTATTCATTGCTGCAATTTGGAAGCTTGAATATATATAATAATATAATAATATATAATAATAAATGTCATTACTGACAAGCCATTTCCTGAAGTAAATCTCTATAATATATCAGAGATTCCTCTATTCTTGCTTGACTAAACACCTTGAACGCAATTAAAAGGAAGGCTTCATTTGCTTACAACTAATGTATTTCATTTACCTCGGTCTAAGCAAAAAGGAATATCTTGATATTATTTAAGAGTGATTTTACTTGCAGGTATATGGCTTGTCAGGTAATGACATAAATTCTAAACTTCAGAATTTAGCAGCTAATGAATAACAATCAATTAATCTTCAAGGTATATATATATAATGAACAAAAAGATTTTAAAAAAAAATACTCCCAAAAATTATGACAACAACTGTAATAATTTATAATATATATATATATATATAATATATATATAAATTATTATAATAATATTAATATAATATATATTATATATAAAATATTATATATATATATATATATATATATATATATATATTATATATTAATTATATATATATATAATATATATATTAATGATAATTATATATTATATTTAATATATATTATTATATAATTATAATTAATTAATTATATTATATATTCATATATATTATATATAATATTATTAATTATAATTTTAATATATTATATATATATATATTATATAATAGATATTAATTAATATAATATTAATATATATCATAATTATATATATATATATATATATATATATATATTATTATTATTTACAATATATTATAATATATATATTAATTATAATATATTAATATTAATATAATATAATTAATAAATATATTATATAAATATATATTATATATATTATATTAATTAATATTTAATTATTAATATTAATATATATATATATATAATATATATATATATATATATTAATATATAATATAATATATTAATTTACACTCATAGATGATTAATAATTCAGAATGACTCCATTATATATCAGCACATATATATATAAAATAATTATAACTATCTATTTACTCAAAAATATAATATATAATCGCATAGTTTAAAAAATACCCTAAAATAAAAAATAAATCCTCCTAATACTTAATAAATATATAAATCAAAATGAGTATAATATATATATGAGTAAATATATATATATAATATATATATATAATATCCCTATAATCAGTCAGCTCTAAACATATTCCCATAAAATAAAATCACGTGTTCTCTAGAATCTATTAAAATGAAACATGGAGTATATGAACCAGAAAAGATGAAAAAGTAAGAAGGCCGTACTCCACATGGGATGTATCGCTGGTCGACGTAGTCAGTCAAAGGAGGATTTTTTCCCAATGAGGGATTTAGCCACTTAGGAAAACAGGTTTAGTATAAGACTTCTAGCCGCTTCATATGATCTGTGTAAGTATTTTTCTGGTCAAACATCGATCTTAAATCTTAATTTAATATGAGAGGATAAGGCTTTGCAGTGCGATGCAGGCTTCTTTGACCACGGCTTATGCTATCTTCTATAAAAACATTCATTATTGTGTTCCTAGAGTCATTATTATTATTATTATTATTATTATTATTATATTATTATTATCTGATATATGATATATTCAATTAATATTATATGAGTATTGTAGATTGATTATTATATTGAAAGTTATATTATATATTAATTAATTATTATTATGTATTTATTGGATTATTATATTAAAGTTGCTGAAAAAGGTATATATTATTAGATACTTAATGAGTGTATTATTATGTATATTTATGATATTAATTGGATTATATATTATATCTCATTAATCATAATCTACATTATTAAATTAATTAAAATTACTTGATTATATATTTTAATCTATGACTTTTATTCATTTTATTATATTTAATTCTATAATAAATACTTTCATTATTAAATTCTTATAAAACATAAGACGAATTTAGTGTATTGTCAAACAAGTAAATAAATATAAAACGTGACTCCTCAAAGAGCAGAAAATTTTTGTTTTAACGTATTTACTGATAGTATTTACTCATACTTTTAAAATATGTATATTTAAATAATATTATATACCGAGGCAAAAACCCCACCGAAAACATACCTGTAATTTCACTTGTTAGAGTATTTTTGTTTATTATTATATATATATTATCTAAACGTAAGAAATAAAGTATTGCTTTTATTATATTAATATATTAATTTTATGTATATAATATATATAATAATATAATAATAAAACTAAATATATATAGTATATTTATATATTATCTATATGTACTTATATAAGAGTATACCTATATTAAGTAATATAATATATATCAGTTATAAGTGATTATAAAAATATAATTACATAAATATATCCGCAAATATAATACTACCCAAATGAATGGGTGTATATATAATATAGTATATAGTATATATATTATACCTCACTATACTTATTCCACTATAATAAATACTATATATACTGCCTCAGTATACATTATAATACTACGTATTTATATTTTATACTATTTAGATATTTTATATACTGTTTTACTTAATACTTTGAATTTATTATATTACATGATTTATATTAGGAGCCTCATTAAGTAAAAAGTAATATATTTATGATGTAAGTAGTATTATAACAGTATAAGTTACTAGTGATTAATTAATATTAATATAGTTAAGTATTATATGAGTTTAGTTATAATAATAGTATGAAGTATGTATAAGTTAAGTAATTTATAATGAGTATAGTTAGGTTTATGGAATTTCATAGTGTGAGAGTGTGCTGTCTTATTTTAAGATAGTGCACATGATTAAAAGTGGTATATAAATAGAGCTTACAAGTAAGAATCACCAAAATAACCTTTACTCAGATGCATTTGTATTATAGCGCTTATTTTACTATTATTTTATATTTATACTTGTATTTATGTAAACTATACTGCTTATTATAGATTATTTAATATAATAATAAATATAAGAATATATAAAATTAATAATAATAATAAATAATAAATAAATAAAATTATATAATATTATATATATAATAAATATTAATAATTAAATAATAAAATTAAATTTTAAATCATCTAGTAATTTAGTACTATATAATATAATTATAATAATAATTAAATATAATAAATAATATAATAATAAATAATAATAATAATAATAATATTTAATAATAATTAATAAATAATTAATATATTTAAATATAATTATATATATAATAATAATAATTAATAATAATAAATAATTAAATAATTATATATAGATTAATATAATAATGTATTTTATAGTAGTAAGTCCAGTGTAAAAGCTAATCATCATGTTCACAAAGTCATTTATTATTATGATAAGATTTATTTGCAATTATATCTTACAAAAGATAATAATAGATAATAATGATAACAATCCATGCTATAATATTCCTCCATCTCATTGAATATAATAATTCCTCTCACCTTTTGTGAGATTACTTTGAAATTGTCTCGACATAAGCCTATGCGTATTCTGTTTCATTTTTAATAAGATTACGAACAGGTAATTTTTAGGTAATTGTTGTCATAATACTATATATGAGATTGAGTGAATTTTAACTCCACTTATTAAGTCCATAAAATCATAATTTTAACACTCTCCAAAAGGAAGAAATCCTACTCTCTTTCCATAATAACTCACAAGGTTTCTCTACTCACCAATTATCTAGGAAGACAAACAACTCAAAGCATCAACAATGAAAGCGAAAACAGACGAGAAAAGACTCATACCATAGCTATCAAGTTCCAACAACACCGACAATCCAAAACCAACAACTACTAAATCAACAATCAAACAACAAGCTCGGACATACACACAGACCATATCAAACTAACTAACAATAACAACAAAATACAAAAACAACTACACGTGACTTATAAGTTTGTTCATTTTATTCTTCTCGCTATAATCTGTAATATATTATAAAATATATATATATTAAAATTAATATATATAATAATATATATATATATATATAATATTATATATATATATTATAATATATTATAATTTATTAATTATATATATATTATATATATATATATATAATATATATATATTAATAAATTAAAAATTTAATTAAATAAAATATACATATATATACAAATAAAAAATATTAATATAAATATAGTAACTAGCTATACTAGACCAAACACAATATAATTAATATTTATTTAATATATATATTATAATATTAATTTATAATATATATATTATAATATATTTAATATATTAATATATATATATATATATATTAATATATATATATTTATATATATCATATATATATTATATATATATATTAATTAAGTTAATATATTACTATTATATATATTAATATATATATATATTAATATTATTATATTTATATTTATATAATATTAATATATATATATATTATAATTTAATATTATAATATTTAATAATATATTATATATATATATTAATTATATATATAATATATATATATATATATTATATATATCTATATAATATTATTAAGTTAGGTAAGTCACAAGATATATCATAATTTTAGGGTAATAATTAAGATCTTGAGGTATATATATAGTGATATGTTAAAGATCTTGAGATTTTAAAGTAATGGGTTGTGCTCTCATGAAGGAACATGGCTCGCACGGTATGTGATCTTTTGTATGTCTTGGTCATGCGCACTGCACAGACTCTATTCTCTCATGGTATTCATTGCTGCAATGAGGTAGAGTGAAGTATAGTCATCTTGTGCAATAATTTATTATATTATTTGTGAGTTTTTATTATTTATTATATTTTTATAATAATTTTATATGTATTATATTTATTTATATATATATATATATATATAAGATATATTATGAACAAGCTCATTACTGTGACCTCGTGTGGACCAGAGTAATTAATATATACATATATCATGAGCAATTCTCAACTTCTTTGTGCGTTGAACTAACACCTGAACGCAAGTATTAACTGGTGAAGCTCTCATGTGACTACATGCCAATGTATTCCTTTACCTCCGTCCTTTAAACTACTAACACCAAAAGTGTGAAACATCACCTCGAGATATCGGGCTATAAACTTTGCGAGTTTCTAAGCAGGTGTTGATCACACAAAATAACAGTTTCCCTCTAGCTACTTTGCGCTTGGTGGTGGTCATTGCAAGCTGAATAGCAACGATCGATGTAACACGTCTTCCATTCTTATGTTTTTAACTCCTAGTCTTCCTCTACCATTAATAGTTATATCGTAAAAGGAAAGGTTTTTTGCGAAGTGTCAAGTTGTGTGGAATCTATAAATATATCTCCCTCCGGTTGGAGAGTAAATCTGCATTTTATTGAAATTTGTTTTACGAGAGGTGCTATTCTTCTCCCATGATGTCTACTCCGTCATTCTGCCTGTTACTAGGCATGGCAATATTGCGATGTTTGTTATAAGAGTATATGTTTTTCAGCAACTACCGTCTATATAGTGAAAATAGGAGCAATATTCTCATGACACCTAATTATGTATTTTACGTATTTTTGCTAACCTTTTTTTTTTTTGAGTGGTTGTTTTGTTGATTATTAATTTAATAGTTAATTACACCTTGATCTAATATCTTCTTTACTTTCTTTTTTTTTTCTACATATACTTATTTACTACTACTACTTACTACTACTACTACTACGTACTACTACACTTACTACTACTACTAATACTACTACTACTACTACTACTACTTACACTAATTACTACTATTACTGCTACTGCCATTAACTTACTATTTTCTGCTTACTACTACTGATTACTGCTTGACTACTACGACCACTGTTAATACTACTACTACTACTACTACTACTCTTGACTACTACTGAACTTACTACTGCTTACTGTTATTACTACCTTCACTAGCGCTACAACTGTTATCAAGGGGACTCGTGTATCCATTCAGCTTAATGTTTGGATTGTAACATACAAAAGTTAAATCGATAACATCGTTTTTACTTCTGGTTCCAGTATTATCTGCTGTTACCTCCTCAGGTATTATTCTTCTTTTTATGTTATTCATTACTGTTTTTATTTTCATGCAAATGGCGTGCCACAGACTAGTTACATAAAGCCTATTAATTCTCCACTTGTTTTGTTCTTATAAGGTGTCTTATTTGTGTGTCAGAGGACTTTTTTTTTTGATTTTTTTTTTGTAGTTTGTCTTTTTTTTTTTTTTTTTTTTATTTTTTTTTTTTTTGTATGGACCCCATGCGTTGGGTGGGTGGGAGCTTAGTTTGCCCCTCGTGACTTTTCTTTAAGCCTTTAGATTTTCAGTAAAAACGTGTTGTTTTACTGACCAACATGCTTTCCGTACAAACATAAAAAGAAATGACCTTTATTAATATTGTCAAATCTGAAAAAATTTATAACTTTGTTAGAAATTATGTTTAGAAATCGTTGGTCCCATGCTTTAGCTTCCATGTAGAGAATTTTGTGGAATTGTCAACGTTTTATTTTCGCTATCCATAATAGGTATTATTTGATAAAGATAGGGTTGGGACCTAATTTTTACTTTAAAAACAAATTCGTGTGACCGAATCGATGGTATGTGTCATCATATTCAGCTATTATTATCATTACATTCAGGAATTATAGTTTACACCCTGTACCGATATATCCATAATTTATACTTTTATTATTTTTTTTATTATAATATTATATATTATTATATATATTTTTATTATTATATATTATTTTTATTATTTATGTTATTATTCTTTCTATATATATATTTTTTTTTACCTTTCTTATTATATATTTATATATAATATATATTATACTATTTTTTATATCTATATAAATTATAAATAGTACACTTATCCATTTTACTTTTATTGTGTGTGTGTGTGTTCTGATGCTTTTTTGCCAATGTTCTTTCTTAGGGTTGGACGTGTTTGTTTCCTCAGCTTATTTTAATTAAAAACATAACTATTGCCACAGTTAATTTTTATTTGTTCTAATAGCTTTCGAGGTTATTAATAATTATTTATCAATTATTTATTATATATATATATATATATATTACTTTTTATATGT
>JABUQX010080776.1:0-7500 GCA_015478945.1 Trachelipus rathkii
ATATATGCTAACGTAACAAAGTTTTCTACATTATCATAGTAATATTTAACAAAAATTTATCATAACCTTACCTAAATATCATAATCCTCAACAAATAATTGCAAACATAACAAAGTTTTATCCAAACATAACATAAAAATGTTCTTTGAATAAAATATCATAGCAAAGTGTAATAGTTTACCGAATTTAAAAGAGTAAAATCAGTAAATCGGTAAATCAAACCATTAACACGGTAATATTTAACAAATATTTACCATAACCTTGTCTAAATATCATACAGAGCAGCGAAAGTATGCTAACGTAACAAAGTTTTCTCATTAATAAAACCAACATATCATTATCAGAACTAAGAATATAATATACAACGACAAACCTGACACATCTTAAACAAGAATAAAGTGCTAACATTAACAAAGTTCCAAACTTATCAACAGTAAAAGTAACTAGCAAGGCATACAAAAACATAATCCATTCACCCTTTATCAAACATATCTCCACCATAACAATGTTAATTTTACATTAACATAGTAATATTTAACAAAAAAAATTATCATAACCTTACCTAACCATCATAATACCTAACGGGTAAAGACAAACAAAGTAAAGTTTTTACCCTCTGTAAAGCTAAACTATGAACACAACATACTTAACACACAACAACCAGACGAATAAACAGCTATCATTAACAACTTAGCCAATAAAGCGAACATACGAGGGAAGTAAAACATGTTTTCATTTTTATAACATATAATTTTCATTGAAAAGAGCGTTATATAAATACATAAAAACATATAAATACATAAAAACATAAATTTATTTTAAATATATTAATTCACCTAATCGGAGAACATAGGATTCTGTATATTTTGAGCAAGTTCTATATATCTCTCTAAAGATTCAACACCCTTTGAAAGGATGTAAGTATAAATACCTTCAGCAGCACTAAACCATTTTTCGGCATATTTTGATTCAGCAGCACTCATTCTCTCATGCAAGGGAGATGTAAACTCATTCAAGCTGATAGTTATTAGCGCATTCCTGTATACTGCATGGGAAACCACATGTTTCGGTGTAAATATCATAGATTACACCATGTGCTATATGTATTAAGCCCTCAAGTATGTCAACATCGTTAAGATGCGATGTTAATTCGTTTTTTATTTTAAGCAATGCTGTAATATTTTCAGATGTTCGTACTGTGAAACCTATACACGTACGGTAGAAGGTCACACAATCGATGGGTTTCCAGTAGTTGAGTACATCAAGGGTTTTAATATCGTTACGCGACGAGAACACAACGTCTATTCTATTATAACCACTTACGCTGTTTACCCAGTTAGATATTTCACAACGCGTCGGTCCATCGGATAACAAACACTTATCCTCTACCCATGCTGCTGCGATGTCGATAATCTTGATGAATCCATCAGCACAAACGAATAAAGGTCTATCATTTGATCCTCTGGTCGGAATACAAGCAACGTAGCGCGCGCCATTCGCTTTATGATTAAATATAAATTACACATCGTTGGGAATTACGAAACTCCTCGTGAAGATATCAACAACAAGCGTAGAGATGCGGGGAGATGTCATCGTATCAGTACGGCGAAAAATATCCTACTGAAGAAAATAGTGTATAAACAATCCTTAAAGGTAAAGAGATTCTTTCTTTCAACCAATCAGAAGAAAGTAAACAAGAATACGACGCACAAACGAACCATATCAGTTCAAACGGGTATATATTCTCGTTAGACAACAACAACAATAACAATAAACAGGTTCACTATGGTAATATGGGTATACAAAGGAGATCTATACAGCTAAATTGACATGAAATGAGCTTAGACAAAACAAAAACAAAAAAAAGGTAGTAGTAATAATAATAATAATAATAATAATAATAATAATAATAATAATAATAATAATAATAATAATAATAATAATAATAATAATAATAATAATAATAATAATAATAATAATAATAATAATAATAATAATAATAATAATAATGATCATAATAATAATATGTATATACTGTATAATAATAATAATAATAATAATAATAATAATAATAATAATAATCAATGTTCATCACATACATATAGTTTTTACATAGGCTTAAGATCTAAAAACACTAAATCTTTACACGGAAAACCAATCATTTTCGTCGTTATACCTAAGATATTTTTTCACTTCCTCGATACCATCATGGAGAACATATGTTAAAAGTTCACGTTCAGACACTAAAATTTGTTTACTAGATAGATCAGTTTGGTAAACACTTTCGGTCCATTGTTTTCTAAGTAGATAGATGAGTTTCTATACATCTATAGAATTTAAGAAGCGTTCAATGATAGTCTCAGAATCATCAACCAGCGTTTTCTTGAATGCGTAATATTCCTGATACAATGTAATGTGCAACAGTTACGTAATTAGACAGCATTCCGATTTCTTAGTTTTGCGTTATTACCCTCCTTCAAACCTCCGACGAATATTTTATCTGTTTAATCCAATATAGATTCTACGAGTCGTAGGTTTAAATACGCCTGTGTCATTACATATCTTCCATACTCGAACCTCCATTCAGTGTATCAATATAGCCTTAGAAAAAGAGATAGTAAGATGACTGCCTTTATGACATCCTCTTCTGGCAATAATCGTTTTCGGTGAGTCTACTAAAACTTCGGTAGAGTTAGAGTAAACCTTAACCCATTCTGCAACGTGACGACATATACAGAGTAGTTCATCTGTACTCATAAAAATAGGCCTGTTACTATGGTATACAGATTGATTAATACACGTGAAAAGATCAGAACCATCGTGGTTTCTTTTATATAAGATTGAAACCCCACACCCAGGGATCTTGATTACCCCTTGTATAATGGTTTGTATAGAGGTATATCTGTTAAGACCCAACATATTGCCCACTTAGTGAAAATAGAACACTTTAAACGGAACACAACCTCCTAACGCTTTCAAGTCTACGACGATTATGACGTTAAAACAAGCCTCATGAGAAAAGATATTATAAAATTAAGGATGCAATCACAAGCCAACAGGAAGGCTAAACCTGTTTTTTACAGGTGTACATTCACTTTTAGGCCTTACGCTCCGTTCGTTTTATGTTTGTATTTGTATTTCGTGTTTTATTCAAAGCTATCACATTGGCAAACTAATAAACGCTAATTGGAACTAAGAACATAACATATTTAACTTACGTAATAAACAGTTTTCATTAACAAAGTTCATTACTCATCTACGGAAAATTCCCCTACTATCAGTTGCAAAGAAGCACAGGTCATACAACACCGACATGTTCCTACTTCTTTCCCGCATATCAGCAACAGGTAAAGACGTATTATCTAAACAAAATCCCTTAAAAAAGTGACCAACTATCAAAGATACCAGCATCTTGAACTATGAATTGACACTATCTTCATCAAAGTGTCACTCGTCTCGAGTATAACAACAGTTGAACTATGAATAAACGTATTATTAAAAATTCTCGATAAACCTAACATTACTCAACAAAATCTTAAACTAGGCTCACGTTTCTAACACATCATCGTCAGTTAACACAGTAATATCTTACAAAGCTCATCATTTCTCTAACAAATCAGTGTTAATTTTACACAGTCATAGTAATATTTAACATAACGTACCTAACTTACGAATAAAACAGCTTTCATTAACCAAGAGTATCTAAAGCAACACATCACAAACCGAGAGAAAACCAAATGGGATGCGTCCTTTGAAAGGGTGTGAATCCTGAGAGGGGGAATCACCCCGAAAGGGTGTAAGCGGGCATTATCCCTCCGAAGGAAGGATAAGGCTTTAGCCCTTCGGGCTGAGGCCCAAAACCATCATCATATCAGTTAGTCAACACCAACAGACAGTACTCTGCTTCCGCAATACTGGTTACAAAATCTTGTCCCAGCAATTGTTTAAATCCAAACAGGAAAATGAAGAAGAAGAACTCATCCGAGTTGTTAGAGCAGCGGATGACATAATCAGGGAAGATATCCGTTCAAAAGTGTATCGCCTTGACAGTTACCCAGATCCCCAACGCTTTCTGGAAAACTGTAAGGAGGACATTCCACTACCCTTACAGGTGTTGCATAATTCAATCTTGAAGAGAGGCAAACGAGGCCAACGGAAGAAAGACAAAACCAAGGTAATTTCTCTTGCTCATTCAGTAATATCTTCCACCAGACCTAGATCTTTTCATTCATCCCTCCAAGATGGGGTTGGAGTCCTCCTGTCAAGGAAATATGGCTCGAGGGAGCTAATACAAATAGCAAGTGGATTTGGTTTCTGCTGTTCCGACGATGAGGCCAGGATGTTAGAGGTGTCTTGTATGAACCACCCTCAGAGCCCTAACCACTCAAATTCTTTTTCTCAATGGGCGTTTGACAATGCAGATGCCAATGTTGACACAATTGATGGCCATAATAATTTTCATACCATGGGTGGTATCCAATGTGTAACGCCAGCATGTTCGGTCTCTTCAAGTGGTACAGTAATTGCTAGAACAAGTAATATTCCAAAAGCCAGCACAGTTGGAGAATTCTGTGTCATTCAAGTAACAACATTTGAACATACTGGAGCACCTTTGAGGAGCATCATGTTTGAGGACTTGAAGGAAAGTTGTTCAAGAGTTAACAATAAACTGGCTGATTTCAAGTTGATATTTGGTAAATGGAATGAAGATGATATTCCAGATTGGAAAGGCTTCATGGAGAAAATAACTTGCTCTGAACACTACTCGACGTCACAGACACTGTTCCTTCCATTCATCAATTCACCTCCCAACAACTATGACACTATTTACACTTAACTTCTCACCACAATAAACAAATGCAAAAGCATCAAACAGAATGTCTGTTTTTTTATAATTGACCAGAATCTCTACCTTAGGGCACGTGCGATAGTGGCCTCTTTCCCTCCAGACTCCGATTTTGGCATAGTCATAGTACGGTTGGGAGGGTTTCATCTTCTCACGTCATTCGTAGGAACCATTGGCTACATTATGAGTGGAAGTTTGCTGCAAGAGTTTTTCTGCGAAGCTTACGCGCAAGTATCAACAGAAAAAATGATGGCTGGTCGTGCTTATTCAAGGTTAGCTCGTGCACATATCTTTTGAAATTTGGCTCTAGAACATGTCATCCTCACAAGAATGAGTGACAATGAGAGTACAGATCAGCACCTTGAAGAGGCGTCTACCTCAACAAGACCCTTGGAAGTCCTTGATCATGAAACTTTGAAGCAGATGTTTGCAGAGAAACTTGAACAGTTGGAGCTAAATGATCCCACTGCCAAGTTATGGTTTCTCTACTTCGACATGACTACTCTGATGAAGAAATTCATCCAGGCTGAGAGGAGTCATCACTGTTAAGAAAATGCTACCATATTTTCATGCCAGTGGGCATTTTCTGTATGCTAAATCTGCGCAGCTATATTTAAAAGACATGATTGATGGGCCTTGAAAAGAAAATAGCCCAAGAAGACTATAGACGGTTTTCGGTCAATTGGTAGTTTACTATCAGGAGGTCTGATGAGTTTTGGAGTGGGATATGGACTGACGTGACGATTGAGCAGACCATAATGCGCTCGTTGAAAAGTTCCGGAGGGCTCAGTCATGATAGCGGCATTTCAGACAGCACTCTGAGTAGATGGATTCTGATCATGCTAACTGTTACTACAGTGAACCTGCAGATTGAAGAGTTTTGTGGGGTATCACTCACTAAATCGGAGCAACATGTTGATGCAAAGGATGCTAGAGTGCAGCGTGACAATATACATCTTCATAAGTATATTGAGTGGTTTCAATCAATGGTCCTTTCCATGTTACTAATTTTGTTATGTCCATCAGCAGAGGAATAGATGGAGATGACTCAATCCACTACCGCAGAGCATTTGAAATTGACAATTCCTCAATGCACGGACTGGTTGGTCAAACCTTTGACAACATCAAGTTTGTCCGAAAAAAAGTAATTAGTATAAAAGGATTCAAATCTAAGGTGACCATTGATGGGGAGGATGTACCAGTGAACCCTGAAACAATATTCCACCGGATAGCACTCTTCAAGAAATCCAATGAACAGCTTAAAGAATTTTTTCATTATGAGCTGGCACCCATCTCCTCTCTCTTTTCGATGCAGTTGGAATGAGGAAGACTTCCAAGTCAGTGCTATATTACTTGTTCACACCACTGAATGGGGTATACCTGGAAGGAGCAGCTTTTGTCATCGATGGTGGATTTCTTCTCCACCGGGTTGTGTGGAAGAATGGTGAAACATTTCAATTAATCCTAACCAAATACGTTAACTACCTAAGAAGACACTACAACCAAAGTGCAACAAGTGTGGTATTTGATGACTACCCAGAAGACCTGCCCAACAAAAGCATCAAACTGGCTGAGCGGCTCCGCCTAAGCAAAAGACACATGACTCCTGAGGTCATCTTTACCGAATTAATAGTGGTGACCATGACTCAGGAGCAATTCCTTTCCAGAGACAGAAATAAAGCGCATCTCATTAGCTTTCTTATTGAGAGGCTTGAAAGTGAAGGCTTCTCAGTAAGGCAAGCTAATGAAGAAGCAGACCACCCGATTGTTTCCACAGCCCTTGAGGTATCACAGGATCATGAGAAGGTTGTGTTAGTTGGTGGGGATACAGACCTTCTCATCATGCTCAATGCCCTAGCCACACCATCAGCAAACATATATTTCTCAAAAAATGGAAGAGGTACAACCCCATCAAAAGTATTTGGTCCCAGCAGCTTCAAACTGGCAGACAACATCAGAAGGCCACATTTATTTCTCCACGCCATAAGTAAATGTGACACAACTTCAGCACTCTTCAACCAGGGCAAGAAGAAGGTGGTCAAGCTGTTGGTCGAAAATAAATGTCTTCTGGAAGAAATCAAACCTTTCTTCGAGCATGACAATGGAGCTGAAGCTATTGCCGAAGCTAGCCTACGATTTTTAACAACCCTCTAGATAAATTTCGATTCGATCTATTTTCCACAAATTCAACCTGACATCCCTACCACCAACATCCGTTGCAGCCGCCAACATTGCTTGAGAACTTACCTACAAGTACAAATGTGGTTAGGACACCAGATGGATACGCTCCTCTGGGAATAGCAGTTTTCAAAGTTTGGTCTTCAACTCGTTCCTACTTCCACGGATCCAGCTCCACAGTCTCTTCTCTCCAGAATTTTCTGCAAATGCTACAAGGGGTGTGCAGGTGGTTGTGGGTGTCAGAAGGCTGGGATTAAGTGGTAACTGATTTGTGTCAACTGCAAGGGGAACTTATGCACTAACTCTCTCCAACCAGATGAAATTGACAAACCAGATCTTGACGGAAACATGGAATGCATATATTGGGCGACAAAATTTACAGACTTTGAGTAGCCGAGTGATGGGGCGACGGACTCCGAGTCTTTGAGGAGCCGACAGCCAAATGTCGACGTCTGTGAAATTTGTGTACCTACCTG
>JABUQX010080776.1:12500-20341 GCA_015478945.1 Trachelipus rathkii
ATTATATGTAATTAATAATAATAATAATAATAATAATAATAATAATAATAATAATAATAATAATAATAATAATAATAATAATAATAATAATAATAATAATAATAATAATAAATAATAATAATAATAATAATAATAATAAAAATAAAAAAAAATAATATAATACTATTTAAAATAAAGATAACTCACTACTATAATAATATATAATAATAATAATAATAATAATAATAATAATATAATAATAATAATAATAATAATAATAACCAACTAAAAAAGTGAATAAAAAATAAGCAAATAAAATAAAACAAAATAAAAAATTAAAAAAATGAAATAATTGAAAAATAAAAAAAAGTAATATTAAAACGAAAAAAGGAAAAATAAAAGAAAAATCAAAGGAAAAATATAACAAAAGAAATAAAAGAAAAATAAGGAAAAAAAATAAAAGACAAAAAGAAAAGAAAAGAGAAAAGAATAAATAGAAAATAAAAATAGAAAATAAAAAATAAAAAAATAAAAAAGTAAAAATAAAATAATAAAAGAAAAAATATTAAAATGAAGAAAAAGAAATTAAAATGATAGTGAAGATGATAATGAGCATAAGAGTACAATAAACAAATAAAATGTTCAAATAGTATTGAAAGCGCTTTGCAGTGTCTTTGTCACTTTTCACAGGAAGGATTCTTTTTTCGTGACTGGTAAAGGGTTCTCTATTGTTATAGAAATATAGTATATCATTTAGTTACCTCTTTTGATATTTAATTTTAAAACCAACCTGAAAAATGAATTTTATCACTCCTAAAGCTAACCTGCAAATATGACGTCAGGTGCGGAAAGTTTCGTTCTACACCATTTTATATCATCCGATACTACAATGAATATTGCGTTCTTACACCTGAAAAAAAGATATAAAGTTTTTAATTTTTCAGTAATAAGCTATTTATGATATTAAGATTATACTTCATTAAAATAATTCCTAACTTTAATATATCCCATGGCATTTTCGATTTCTACAAAACAACAATAAATTTCATAAAATCTTCAATCAATAAAAAGTTCCTGATTTCTTATAGGCTCGGCAGGATACTCAAATTAATTTAAGATCCACAAACTCATTTAAGATTCTAAAAAATAATTTTTCCTTGATTTAGTTTGTGTTTTTCTTTCTCATTTTTTAATATCTTTCCATTCATTGTTCTCTTCGTGCAAACTGATTATTAGCTCGCTCATTGTGCTGCTCTGATGAGGTTAGCATGTTCTGAATAACAACACGTAAGCGTTTTAACTGTAAAATAATTTTTTTTAAATATAAGCTTAATCCCCTTTTTTTAATTTATAATGGTCTTCAATTGAATATTTTCATATATATATATTATATATATATATATAATATATATATATCATTACTTAAAAAAAAATTATATATATTG
The DNA here is from genome assembly GCA_015478945.1 of Trachelipus rathkii. Classification (NCBI taxonomy): domain Eukaryota; kingdom Metazoa; phylum Arthropoda; class Malacostraca; order Isopoda; family Trachelipodidae; genus Trachelipus; species Trachelipus rathkii. The sequence goes on from JABUQX010080776.1 coordinate 13,925, forward strand.
TATTATACATATATATATATATATATATATATATATATATATATATATTATATATAGGAATATTTGATATTCGCATATGAGTATTAATTAGTATTATATATTTAGGTATATGATATATAATTATAATATTATATATATAATATTATATATATATATATATATATATACTATATTTATATATATATAAATATATTATATATATTATATATATATATATAATATATATATATATATATATATATTATATTTATATATTATATATATAATATATATATATATGATATATATAATATATATATATATATAATATAAATATATATATATATATATATATATATATAGAATATATATATATATATATTATATATCATATATATATATATATATATCTATGGTCAGCCTCCAGAAAGCAACATGCACTTAACAAAAAAACCATCAACAAGGTAACAGGAAAATAACTAAGCATTCTTATTAATAGGAGACGCATTTTTACCCCAATGAATTTAAAAAAAAATAAATAAAAATAACGCTTTTTAGACTTGAAATTTAAAATAGTTAAAAATGTGGAAAAACTTGTATGAATTTTACCGTTTTCTGATAAAACGAAGAAGCTCGCTTACTCCGAGTAGGCCACGAAAAGATGCCAACTGTTTGAATTTTTTTCTTTTTTTCCCCTAAAGAATAGGTCCCAGCGGGTAAACAAGAACGTGGTCAAGAGTCGGGGTTTCTCGGCTACCGGGGGACCGACGGGGGGGACTTCGTCCCCCCTCTGTCCTCCGTCGGCTCGAACCCCTAAAGAAGGATATAAAAAAGAAAAATAATAATTTTCCCCAAAAAGCGTAAAACTGTAAAATAACTATTTGGCAAACATTTCTAATTGTTTCTCGGGAGTAATGTAAACGGATTCAAGGTCATGTCACACCGAAGCTTCCTCGAATTCTAAATTATACATAGTATATAGGTGGTATTAATCAAATATTAGAATAAATAATTTTTTTTTTTAAGTTTCAATCGATGAAAATTGCTTGTTAAAATCAATAAATGTTATTTTTTGTTCGCATAGCTGTTATAATTTTTTAGTTACATGCATGATGCTTCCGGGAGGCTGGGCCTATATATAGTATATATATATATATAAATATTATTATATTATTTTAAATATATAAATTTAAAAATATATAATATAAATATTATTTGTATATTATTTATATATATAATATATTATAATATATATATATATAATGTATATATATATATAATGTATATATATAACAGTTATATATATTTATATATATATATATATATATATATATAGTTATAATATATATATATATATATATATATTATATAATATATATAATATAAAAAAAATTTTATTTATATAAGAAAAAAATTTTATGTTATATAAGAAAAATATATAATATATATATATATTATATATATATATATTATTACTATTATATTGAAGTGCACACCTACTTTAATCTAAAAAATTTGAGAGCGTTTAAATAATATTCAGCCTGAGGGTAACGAAGATTTCGTTCTCTGGTATATGTGTCATGAGTCTGGTTCTTCTTACATTGCGGCACACAAGAACGACTGTCCGATTCGTTAAAGCTTCTTGGTTTAAGTTCATTTTCTAGAATATGCTTCGCAAGCTTTTATTGGTTTCTTTTTAAACTTTAATAAATTCTGAAATTTGGTGCCTGTAAGCGCAGGATATTTTACTCTGGGACATGGATAAAAATTTATAAACGTGTAATGGCTTATATTTGTAAAATTCAATGTATTTTTATCTGCAATCATATTTTCTTTAAATTTTCTGTAAATGTCTTCAAAAGTACTTTTGTATCTTGACTTGTTTTCGGTTTTAAAACATGGATTGGGCAGATGAGGTAGTGGGACAGATTCAAATATATTTGATAAAGAATGATACATCCCCGAAGATATGACTGTCTGAAAGAAATTAAAAAAGTAACTTAAAAAAAGTTAACTAAAAGTTAAGGGAAAGTGTTTATCGAGTATTAGCATATCTATGTCAGTATCCTAATCGGTAATTGATAGAAACTGGTTGCAATAACATACAATTGCAATTGCATACACAATTGCAGAGATAGTGTGTTTATTACTTCTCATATTTTTAGGATTTAACTATTTTGCACTTACTTTAAATATTTTTTTGTAAGAAATTCATTTTTTTTTATTAAATTTATTTCAATGAATCTTTCTTTTCTAATTCTTATTAGTATTATATATAATTTTTTGTGTTTTAATTTTTTTTCCTTTTTTATTTTTATGCAGAAACTTCTGCTCAATATTTTGTCTTGTAATTTTGTATCTCCTTGAATCATCCGTTTAACTTGTTGTAATGTTACTACAATTGTATAGAATAAAATCGTTCGTAAAAGGAAATATCCATTTCTCCTATACGTTGATTTAGGCTGAGATTTTCCCGTTAATCCGATGGTATTGATTTAGGTAAAGGTGATGATTATAAGGACCAAATTGCAATGTAAGTAGCAGTTGTTTCGATTGGCACATGAAATTATTTCAAAATAACCATTTATTAGAATGAAACTGATTTCACTAATGATTTTTCTGGTAGAACATGTTGTATTTAGATATATTACTACGTATCTGACCGTAGCTGTAATTCAGTTAGATCTACTGCTTTAAGTGTTATCTAATCCTGTTATTTATGGTGATGAGTGTAATATGTGCAATTTTTACATTAAATGAAATAATTGTTAATTTTTAATTTGATTTAAATCTTGGTAATTTCAAGTTATTCATATATATATATATATATATATATATATATATATGTATATATATATATGTATATTTATATTATATATATATATATATATATATATAATTATATTATATATATATATATATATATATATATAGTATATATATATATAATTTATATTATATGTTTAGAGTATATCTATATATATATATATATATATATATATATATATTATATATATATACAGAAGTAACGTTATACTATTATCATTTTTTTTTACTTTAACATTTTTAGTCTAAAAATTAAATCTTAAAGTTTTATTTAAATATAGTTCTCCTTATCCGCATGCTTGTCTGTAAGTATGTATATATGTGCTCATATTTTGCAAAACATGATATATTAAAACTAATAGTTAATGCTACATGATTTCGATCATGGTCCTTTTAAAAATTCCTTCTCATAAATCAATGTGATATCATTGCATTTGCATCCTGCAAGAAGAATCCTAAGTGTAAATAGCTCTTATGTCACTGTAATGGCTACTATTATAAAGTCTATATTTTAATGTGCTTTTATAGGAATTTTGATCAGGGTGATCAATTGTTAAAGTAAGGTCAAATACTGCTATCATAGCCAATCTTACTTTTAAAGCAAAAACATGAAATTATTTAAGTACAATTATTTGTCGCAAGGAAAATTTCTGAATCAGAAGACGTTTTTTTTACATATATTACTAGGAACAAGAAATTAGCTTGAAATAATAATGATAAAAACATATAACATGGAATGGAGTCCGATTAAAAGAGGATATTGTAATCATTGTCATTTTGTTTTGATGTGTTTTTATTGTCGTTAATAAAATGTAAAAATATAACATTTTATTAATTTAGATGTATATTTCACGCTTCGTGAGTACCAAATATTAATTATTTTGAGAAAGTGAAATTTTCTTATTTGTTCAAATAAAGTAAAATATTTTGTTACGATTTCAAATTTGCAACATTAATTTTAAGCGATTAAAAATTGATAGAAAGTGAGAGAAAATTAAAGGAAAAGCTTAAAAATGGAGTTAGTGGAAGTGTTTAAAAGTAACCATGAGTCACAAACAGGATAACCTATCCGGCTATAAGGCCATATGATCATATTTAACTTTCCGGCTATCCGACAAGATATTAAAATTTCGGCCAAATAGACGGAGAGTGCAATCTAGGGTTGGCCAACGCGCTGTGTGCGGTGTGGTGTGGTGCGGTGCGGTGCGGTGCGGTGCGGTGCGGTGCGGTGCGGTGCGGTGCGGTGCGGTGCGGTGCGGTGCGGTGTGGTGCGGTATATGGTGCGCTAATTTTGGTGCAGTGCTGTGCGGTGCAACACAATATAAGTATCCTGGTGCGGTAGCAATGCTGTGTGCCCTTAAAATTTACGATGCGGAGCTTTGTGCGGGGTGTTCTTGTGTAACGGCACCACACCACTTTCCTGACAGATTTCCCGAATATTAAAAAATAAAAAAATAAGATGATTATAGTATATATATATATATTTATATATATATATTCGTTTTTTATTATATTTTTTGGTTTTTTATATTTATATATATAAATATGTATATATAATATATAAGACATATATATTTATATATATATATTAGAGATCTATAATATCTATATATTATATTATATTATATATATATATATATATAGTTATATATATATATAAATATATATATATATTATTATATTAGATTTGTTTTGTTTACACCTTTTCCAAGAAAAAAATAGCCTCTGGGATCGTATACAGTCAGAGCATTTTTAGCTTCATTCTTGTGATTTACAAAACTAAAATTACCGTACAGTGTTATTACTTCATGCAAATTTTATTATAATATATAATATATGGCAGAATAGTTACAATTGGTACCTATGATATTGACATTTGTTTATCTATATATTCACACTCTCGAACACCAACGGGAAAATGTTTTAAGAATATTGTGATAATATGTGGTTTGAGAGAACCAAAAGAAATGGCTAGCTCTGAAGCATACTACTTAAAAAAATGGAATGTATGACATCTGAGTAGCATGTCATAAACTCGATTACATAGGCTATAATTAATATCAGGCTATAGACTACATAGGGTTACATAGGCTATGTCATAGCCGCTATGACATAGCAAATTTAACCGAACCATAAATTCAGAGAAGGTAAAAAATCTTTTAAAACAGAATGAACCTGCTCATCCCATCGGCGATAATATCAACCTTCCCATATTTTCGGAAATCACCGAAAAGTTCTTAGCGTCAAAGTTGTAGTCACTTCTAGAGTAGTTACCGTTTATCACTCTGGTTCTGATGTTAGATAGGTTAAAAGGTGCATAAATATCTGCTCAACAAATTGATTGACTACAGGGTGAGAAAAGCATTAATATAAGTTAAAAACCTAACTGTAATATGGTGGGATAAGAATTACTCAGATATCACTGTAGCAGGTAAATGACGTATTTGTAGCAAAACACTATGGGTAAAGAATGGTTATGACGAATATATATATATATTATATATATATAGTATATAGTATATATATATATATAATATTATATATTATATGATATATATATATATATAAATATATATATATATATATATGATATATATAGTATATCTATATATAATCAGTAGCGGCTATTTGAACCCGAAACCATGGGGAGGCGAACTTTTAAAATAATTAAAATGTTTTATAATATAATCTAATATATTATATATATATATATATATTATATATATATATATTATATATATATATATATTATATAGGTATATATATATATATAGTATTATGTATGATAATATATATATATACTATTACATATATATATATATATAATATATTATTATATTAATATATATTATATATATATAATATATATTAATATATATATATATTATATAATATATAATATATCTATATATATAATAGTTATATATAGTATATATATATATATAAGTATATATATGTGTTTGTATATAATATATAGTGGTATAGTTGTATTGTTGTTGATTGGTAGTGTTGGGTAATAATGGGATTGATCAAAGTTATTATGTTCGTTAAAGTATTTTGCAGCTCTAATCCTGTTAGGCTTATGCGTGTGAAAAGGAGGAGTCGAGATATGTTGCGTGGCTTGTTCCTTTGTTCTTCTGCGAGAATTTATATAGTGGTGTGGGAGTGAGTTCATTACCTTATGTATGGGGTGGGGAGGATTTGGGGTGAGTGAAGGCGGGCGGTTTGTTATTTGAAAGAGTGTCGTGTTTGTATGGGGAAAGTGAAGGGGCCAAATTTTTGTGGGTGTATTTAGTCTCCCGTGTTTTTCCTCATCGTGCTTCGGAGGGATGTTGTTATACGATTTAGGCAAGAAATTGATAAACTCCCTTTCAACTGGGATGCCGTTGTTGCTGGAATTGTGGCGTTCAGACTGAAAGGTCCCTATAGATTTAGGAAACCCTCTTGTGAATCATTCCTCTACGAGTGGTTTTTTAAAATATTTGAATGTCTCTGTTGGTGTGCCGAATAGTGAGGTAGCATTTGGCTTGTCATATAATCAATGTTAAGTTGTTCATTAGATTACAGAAGATGATCCTGTCGGAAAAGAAGATACCATAATGTGGCCCATTA
>JABUQX010080777.1:0-5000 GCA_015478945.1 Trachelipus rathkii
CCAATGAGGAGAGGAGGTGGATGCCGCGTTGTTTTTGGTGTGTATGTAGAGAGACTGAGGCGAGATGGAGGAGGAGAGCGAGAGAGAGAGAGAGAGAGAGAAAGATGAGAGAGAGAGAGAGACGAGAGAGAGAGACGATTGAGAGAGAGAGAGAGAGAGAGAGAGAGAGAGAGAGAGAGATTTAACATGTTTTCAAATAGTTACTTTAAACAAATTTAAAAAAAAAAAAAAAAACAAAATCATTAACATAAAATGTTTTTTATTTAATATTAAAATAATTTAAATGGCAATATCCACCATGTCAAACAGTAATTTTGTGTATAACCTGTCTTAACCAAAGTAACTTGATTTGTTACTTATTATGTAATTAAATAAATAACGGCCAGATGAAATTGACCCATCACGTTCCATGTTAAACGAAACTGGACAGCTTGATGACTTAACGCGAAACAGAGAAGGAAAGGCATAGTAGCTTATCAACTACTTTGATTATGCTTTGTAATACAAAAAATATTTCGTCTTATTTTTTTATTGAATCTTACATATTTATTGACGCTTAACACAGAAGTGACCTTCATTTTTTTCTATTATCGATACTTTGAAAGTTATTGCAATATTTAAGCTTTGTCATTTTTAAGGTTTGTTAATGATCCAACACTGTAGGTTCTTATTACAAATTTTTATTTGAAAGTTTAAATTTACTAACAAAACAGAAACTTAATAAAAACTTTTTACTTGATAAGATACATACTAATATCCCTAAAAATGTCAATTCTTTAAAATGCCAAAAACATGCTTACCTTGCATTTTAAAGTGCTTTGTGGATCGTGCTTTTCTCTTGTTAGTCGATTTGGTTTCTCTTATCAGAAACCACACATAATCACACATCATGGCACTACCCCAGCATCCCTGGTGTCGGCTTTCTATTGTCTGAATAAACTGGTGAAATCTTTCACCATGTTACTCACTTACATCCCCTAAATACTCTCGAAAAAAGCCCAAATGAGAGTGTAAATAACGTACCTTTAATGACATACGGAACCCCATCTTTTTATGACAGCCAATGAGCTATTTTATCAGCTGTTTTGTAATTTTTATCTTTACAATTTTCTAAAAATCCCTGAGGTACATTACGGAATGCACAGGCTTAAGGTGGGCTGAAATTTTTAAAAGAAAAAGTCAGGTGTCCTAGTACCCGGTGGGCTTTTTGAGGTACAAAACCACATTTTGCAGGAAAGAAATACGTGCGTAGTTCTTGTCTGTATAGTCGTCCCTCTTGACCTTAAGTTCAAAAGGTTAAAAATTCTAATATTTTATCGGATAAATGGTACAAAAATGTCAATAACCTTTTTAAAATTCATTCTAAATGATCTTTATCTTAAATAATACAGAATTTAATTTTAAACAAATGTTACTGAATAACTTTTTCTTGTAAAGCTAATAGTTTTCCTTGTATTTCCCCCCCCCCCCAAAAAAAAATTGTTTAATGTCAAAATGTGACAACTTTAATTTCAGTTTGCTTTTTTTTTTCAGAGCTTTTTTTATTTTGTTGAAATATTAATTATAATTATTCTTTGTATAAAGAAATTCTGTAAGCTAAATTCTCTAATTAAGTGAATGCTATAAAGCTTCCGAAGAATTTCCACCAGGAAGACGACTGCCAACCTTAAAGCAGGTATTGGAAAGATACCTTTTTTTAGGAGTATTGAACAGAAAATGTTCAAAGAGAAGTTAGTGAAAAGCTTTATAATTTATGGATAAAGTATAATGTTTACCCCATATCTGCATATGCTATTCAAATGAGATTGAATAATCACCTAAAAGAGTTTTTAAGACTTAAGAATTATGATAAGAAAAAACGAGGTCCTAAATTTAAATTGGACGTTTTAAAGTTTATAGAAGATTCAAACAAAATATTTGACATATTTCAAAAAGACCATAAAATTCTGACAGAGGCAGAAAGAAAATATTTGCTAAAAATGACAAAAGATGATCATAAGTTTTATGAGGTGAGTAGATATGTTAAATGGAAACTACCTACCTATTTTAATTTTATAACTTATAGATATTGGTAAAATACATTTAATTAAAGTATCAAATAATAATAAAGTAATCAAAATATTGTTTTAATTTAAATAACATTTTGCATGTAATTTCTTAAAAAGAATGAAATCTATCATAGTCTTAGTCAACAATGGTTATCAAATTTTGATGCTTTCATTAATTGCACATTTTTTAAATTTTAATAAGGAGGATCCAGAAAACTGAATTTATGGACCTTTTTTTTACAGGACCAAAGAACTGTCAGAAGGGGCTACTGTACTTCAAAACCAGTTCCTTTAACAACTTCTGAAATTAAATTTAAGAAAAGCGACATCCAAGAAATTGAAAGTGCAAAGAAATCCAAAAAAACTGATTACTTAGAGTCAAAACCAAGTTGTTCTTATCAACTTTATCCAGAAACTGATCAAGAAAGCCCCATTTCAGAATCGGCATCTGAGGAAAACATTCAGCAGTCCTATGTTGAAATGCTTGCAACATCTTCAAACAATGATTCTGATCCTGATTATATTGCAGATGGTCTAAGTGATCAACAAAACAGAAGGGAACTTCAAACATTAGCCGAAGCTTGTGACAGGTAAATGCAAATTATGATATCAAATAATATCTAAATAAATCTACATATTGTGTAGCTGATCAGTAACATTTCAAAGTATTATATCTAATATAAATCTTTTTTCAGGTATCAAATAAGTGATAGGGCTGGTGCAGCAATCGCTTCTTCTGTATTAGTAGACTTTGGCTTAATAACAAGAGATAAAATGCAAAATGTTATTGATAAGTAAGTACCTAGATTTTGGAACTACCTACCATATACAATACATTATACAATATAAACATTTAAAACTAATAATACTGATTACTTACATTATTCACTAAACATGATTTTTGTGAAAACTAATCTGATTTACCTACTAACAAACCAAAACTTTTCAGAAATAAGTTAAGAAGAGAAAGAAATAAATTAAGAAAAGAAAGGCAGAAAGAAGAAGAAAAAGTGTTTGATAACATAACTGGCATTGGTTTCGATGGAAGAAGAGATGCAACTCTTCAAATCTCTGAAGTGAATGGCAAATACTACACGTCTACAATACTGGAAGACCATTACGTTATCACTGGCGAGCCAGGTAAATAAAATTTAAATATTTTAGACCTGTACATTGTTAATTTAAATGGTAGGTATTTATTTAAATAGTTTCTGTGAAATCAATTCACAACTTTGCAAACTTAATTTGTTAATTAACAAGTTATTCATTTTTTCAGACGACTTCTATCTTGACCATTTTTCACCAGAGAGCGGAAAAGGAATTGATATCGCCCATGGAATCTATAAGAGAGTTTGTGGTACGGAATTGGAAAATAGATTATCTCTGGTGAAGGCAGATGGAACAAATGTGAATACTGGTCATAGAAATGGTTCAATAAGATATTTAGAGATGTTTCTTGGAAAACCATTACAACATGATATCTGTCTTCTGCATCTAAATGAGCTACCATTGAGGCATGTTTTCATGAAACTGGATGGCACAACGAAAGGTCCCGATAAGTTTGCAGGGTCAATTGGCTCGAAACTAAATGGAAACGTGTCTGAATGGGAAGTGGTAAAATTTAAACCAATACCATGTAATGGATTTATTTTACTAGATAATGAAACTTTAGACAGTCTCTCAACTGACCAGTACTATGCCTATCGCATTTGCTGCAGCATAATAACTGGTGATGTGGATGACGATTTGGCATTGTTAGAAGTGGGCCCAATAAATCATTCTCGTTGGCTTACATTGGCTTGCAGAATTCTCCGTTACTATGCATCTTTAGTGAAACCAAGTAAGAACTTGAAAATGATTGCAGAATTTATAGTAACTGTTTATTTTCCAAGTTGGTTCCACATAAAGGTTAATAAAAAATTGACTGATGGAGCTGGAAACTTATTTCATTTGATTCAAAGAGTCAATAAGTTTTCAGATAAAAATGTAAGGGAGATTTGCTACAAAAGAATAAGAAACAAAAGACTACTTCGCCCATGGTGAAATATTTTAGTAGCAATGTTAGCTGATGAAGAAGAGGAAGTTAGGGTAAGAGCTGTTAATAAATTGCTAAATATTAAAGGCCTTAATGAAATATTTACTTGTGAAGATGATTTTGAAGGTGGGGTGGTTGAAAGTGAAAGTGAAGATGAACCTGAAGAAGATGATGAGACTAAATATCCTCCCATGAATAAAGGTGTCAGGACATTTTTAAAACCAAAAATAAATTTCAACGCATCAAGTTACCACAACATGACCCCAATTTCACAATGGGAAACAATTCCACCCATTTTAAATGCAATGTCAGAAGCGGAAATCAAAAATTTAATTTATAACCCTTTAAAATTAAGACACGATTGCCACAGTCAAAATGTGGAAAGGCATATAAAGCTAGTTACTGAGGCTTCTTTAGCAGTAGTCGGTCATGATCGTAGGGATGGATTAATTAGAAACAAAATTAGATCCCGAAAATTGATCTCAAAGAAGGGTCATTAAAATTCCTAATTTTAAGTATTTACCTCTAAAATCTATACTTCAAAATTAGGCTATTTTGGTACTGAAAAACTACATATATGTATTCTATGTAAATAGGTAGAAACAAATATTTGGATATTCTTATGAGGTTTTCTCTAATAAATGGACAAAAATTTGGAAAAAAAAATTATTTTGTATACAACTTTTAAACTATTACCTCAACAAAATATTTTTTTTTCAGATAAATGTGTTTAAAATTTAATTCTGAATCATTTGGTAACTAAATCATGAATGTAGTATGAATAGTAAAAAAGTTACAAACATTTTTGTTTCATTAACCCAAGAAAATTCCTGATTTCTTAACTTTTTGAACTTAAGGTCAAGTGGGACGACTATATATTGTTACCACTGATTTCATTGCATGAAATTGTGTTTTTT
>JABUQX010080777.1:15000-60895 GCA_015478945.1 Trachelipus rathkii
TATATTATGATATATATAATTATATATATAATTAAATTAGATATATATATAAAATATATATATATATTATATATATATATATAATAATTATATATATATATATATTATATATATATATAATTATATATAATATATATATAATATATAAATTATAATTATATAGTAGTATATATATATATTCATGCAATGTATGATGACGAGATAAATAAAAATTCTCTTACAATATCCGTCTATCGATATGATACTGAAATATATATATATATATATATACTATATATATACATAATTATATATCTATATATATATCATATATATATATACTCATACGTATATAGTAATATAATACCTAACTACCTATATATTATACATACTATATATATAATATATAGTATACATTATATATATAATAGATATATATATACTATATATATACTAGTTATATATATTAATATACCTATATATATATAGCTATTATATATACTATATCTATTAAAGATTATATATTAAGTAGTGACGAAGTTACATAACTATTAACGATAAAATAATTTAATGATTTGCTTTGAAGTCTTATATTGCAACTCAAGTTTCTTTTCAGCTTTTATTAAATTAAAACGTGTTACTTCATTTCTCTTTAGAAAACCTTAGATATCATATAGCTGTTATAAGCATGTCTTAATCGTCATTAGGCTTCCTGTTCTGTATTGCTGCGAAAACAATTTAGTGTACTTCCTGTGACAACCAGGGTGGTGTGAGTCGTTCAAAATTGTTCGACTCAACTCACCCTCTGGAAAATTACCCGACTCGGCGAACTCCGATCCTCTTGAAAAATTACCGACTCCCGACCATCCCACCCTTTGAAAATTATCGACTCCGACCTACCGACTCACCCATTTTAAAAATTAAACGCCCACTTTGACCTCCGACTCCGACTCCCCAGCTCGCACCCCACGGACCTTTGTTCCCATCGTTCTCCTTCTTCAATAAATATAAATTGACCGGACTCCGACCCACCTCTTTTCCAAAAATTCCGCGGATAGCTCTGACCCACTCTGCTTCAAAAACTACCGGAACACTCCCTCTGGACTCCGACTCCAGCTCCCACCCAACCCGTTGTACAAAAAACACCTAAATCTCGTTTCTTGTATTTAATATATATATGATTGATACATATAACATATATAAAATAATAATATATATATAATTTAACATATATAAATATATATATATATATATAATATATATATAATATAATTATTTATATATATAATTACATATTATATATATATATATATATATTAATAATATTATTATAATATTATATTATAAAATTTTCGGTAAAACTTAGTTCTCTTTTAAATTTGGAACCCAACGGTTTTTCATAGGTATAACGAGCAAAATCGATTGTTTCCTAAAAACAATATTTTAAGAATCTGTGTAAACTCCAATTTTCATAATATAAATATTTCGTGAAACATATAATACAGAAAAACGACATAGATAAACAGAAGAGCAACATAAATAAATAAATTTACACAAAAAAAATGAATAACACACCAGAGTCACTCAAACTTGCGTTCATGGGATCATCCCGTGACTGGAGACATAATTAATAATATTATGAGTGTTCCAAATGTACGACATTTGAAAAAAGTTAAAAATTACATAATACAATTCTAGAAAAATCAGCTATAAAATGACTTGATGATTAAGAACAACAAAATAAGATGAAAAAAATATAAAAAGTGTAAAATAAAATTTGGAGAAAAAAGACCAGGTTTTGTTATATTTTAAAAAATTATCATAATCACCAACTTTTCTGTTATTAATATCAAAAGTACGGTTACAAACCGCAGTCATAAATTGTTTTCGTGACTCAAAAACGTAAATCGCATTAAGATGTAACAGGCAATTCACATATAGCCACGATAGAAGTAGTGGGACAGAAGAATAAAGCAGACAGCTTCGTCGCGATGGATACTGCCAACACTGTGCAATAGGTATATAGATATATATATATAATATATATATATTAAATATAATATATTATATATATATATATATATATATATAATAATTTATATATATATAAATATATATATATTATATATATATATATATATATATAATAATATGGGTTATGAGGAAAATGACTAATGAATCAGAAGTAATTTTTTCATAATTTACGCTATCGAACAAAAATGACAACAGCTGCCAACCGAAAAATGCCGCAGCGCGGTTGGCATTTTATCTGACTCTAATCAGCATGTTTAGTTGTGAATTGGATTATTGACATAATGAAAGTGAGCCATTAAATATACACTAATATCAGGTTGGTTCTAGATTAAGTAAGTTATTTAGGTTACGTTTAGGTTACATTAGATTTAAACACCTGATTCTTTTCTTATTTTTATTATCACAATACCGTTTTATGACTTTATCAACCTAACAAATGTGGTCCGGATCCATGCAATCATATGGACAAAACGTCACCTTACAGATAGTAGACATGAGCACCAACGATCTTAGTATTTTATATCAATAAGTTATAATATTGAAACTATCATAATATAGTATATATATTTATTCACGTAATTACCGCGCCACCTGATCACCGTCTACATATACTCTATGACAACTTACGACCATCCATTATATATATATATATATATATTATATATATAATTATATATAATATATAATACTATATAATATATATATATATATGGATGACCTTATTTTATATAGCTCCACATTTGAAAAGCATGTTGCGAACAAAAAATTAGCTTTATACTTAATTAAAAAAGATAAGAACTAATTTTACGAAAATAAATATATTTAATTATGTGAAGTTCAAAAAAGTTACAAAATAAAAAAAAAACAAACAATTTTTTACGAACATTTATTGAGAGAAAAAAATACCTTAAAATTAAATATTTACAAACTTAAAATAAATGTTTTAACGCCTAATTATTATTCTTTCTACTTGGGGACTAACCAAAAATGTCGACAGGGAAAATGGTCGACAGGTCAAATAGTCGACAAAAAGTGGAATCGACCAAAAATGCTTGACAATATGCGACATTTTTGAAAAATGTTGTCGACCATTTGGACAATAAATTTTTTTTAATATATCGATTTTAAAATATATTACTACTCATATATCATATTGACATGACGCAAAGTTAGATGCAGTATGAGTCGGGCCTCTCGCTTCCGAACGAACAGTTAGACTATTTCCCCCCCTCCGGAGCGTCTCCGACCCAATCTCTGGTGTATTTGGTTGTCGCCGGGGTTCCTCCCGCCCCTCCCCTACGTGGTATGCAAAAAATGTCCCTTCTTCTTTCCGTCGGCTCGACCCCCCCCCTAATTGCGTTAATACTTAAAAATTATATACATATAAATATATAATATATATATATATAGTATATATATTCCTATAAAAAATCTCATCATAATATATATACTATATCTGACAGCTATACCTAATATATATAAAAAACTATAATATATATATATAATATTATATGAGTATCTAAATATATTGGTTATCGTACTTAACATCGCACCGCCACTTCAGCTAAAAGTTTATATATATAATATATAGAATATATATTATATATACTATATATATTATTAGTATGATTACAGGCTTCCATTTCACATTTTACACGCTCACGATAAATTTATCTAAATTAATTAGAAGCATTTCTCTGTTATAAATGACAAAAAATACACATTACATTATTTTTTAATTAGAGCAATCAGCGAAAACTTCAAAACTCTTCGTTGTCGACAGTCAATAAATCAAAACTATTTCAGATCAACCTGCCTTACTATATACTATTATATTTTATACATTTTTGACTTTCTCATCCTAAAAATATTAAAAAATCAACCTGTCCAATCCCCATAAATTCTTCACTTATATAGAGATAAAATGTCGGCTACCGAAAATATACTACAAGGAAACTATAAGCTGTTATAATGTAAGGATTATGAATTTACTACAGGTTAAAGAAGTAAGGATCAGATCATAATATATATGAAAACAAGAAGAGATATTTTTGAATTTAGATAATTACTTTTAACACTCTATATAAAAATTTTATTTAGTATTTAGTATTCACTAAATTAAAAATTATTATCCATAACGTATATATATATATTTTAAATATATATATCTTATATATGCGTATAGATGTAACGATGTTATTTGGTCAGTCAATATTGTACATTATATATAGTATATATATAAATATATATATATAATTTTTTTATAAATGATATCTCTAATTAAATACTATTATTGGATATAATGTATTATATTCTATTATTAAAACATTAACATAGATATACCTGTATTATATTATATATACCTATATATATATATATTATATTATTATTGATGTTATATAATATATATATATATTATATCTATATAAATATAGAATATATGATATATAAATATATATACCATATATATATATATATATAATATATATATATATAATATAATAATATATATATATATATATATTATAATATATAAGATATATATATATATATATATTATATATAATAATGTATTAATCCCTTCTGTTAAATTGTATCGTTCGCAAGTTTCGAAATTTTACTTATAATATTATATATAATATATTTATATATAATATATATAAATATATATAATATTATACTATAATAGATATACTATATATATATATAATATATATATTATATATATATTTATAATATTTATATATTTAAAATTAAAACATATAATATTATATATATTATATATATATATAATATAGTATATAAAATATAATATAATATATAACTATATTATATAATGTATATATATATATATATATATATATATATAATATATATATACTGTTATATATATATATAATATATATATTATAATATATATATATTTATATATTATATATAGTTATAAATATATATATATATATAAATAATATATATAATATATAATATATATATTCTATTAATATTATTATATATATATATATATAATATATATAATAATATTATATTATATATATATATATAATATATATATATATATATATAAATATAATATAATATATATATAATATATATAAGTAATAATATATTGTAGATATTTTAGATACTAAACTGCAATTTTACCATAATATATATATTATATATTATATATTAATAATATATAATATATAATATATATATAAATAATAATATATATATATATATATATAATAGATAATATATAGTAGTACTTGAGAGACTTGATAAAGTATTTCAGTTATAAAGAGAATTAGATTTCTATTTATAAATATTATTTTCAATTCTTTCGAATTAAGTCTTGTTCTTCGATCGGTTATTAGATCGCGGCTTTTGAGAAAGCTTTCATTTTCAACGATGTTGCTGGGGATATAGGGAACCGACCGGCGGATATTTGCCGGGCCGGGCCCGGGGCCGGGGCTCTCTTATTTACCGGGCCGGGCGGGCCGGGGCCGGGCCGGGAGCTAAAATTAGAAATGTAATTCAAAAACACTGAAAATCTAAAACTAGGAGAAAATTAAATATAATTTCAATTAATAATATTTAAATTATAAAAAAGAATACATTTAATTAATTCAATTAAATAAAGAGATTTCTTTAAAGGTAAAAGAAATTTTAGAAAAATAATTGATTTTCTAGAAAGATAAAAGTTTAAGAAATATATATATATAATATAATATAATATATACTATATTATATATAATATATAATATATATATATATATATTATATATATATATAATATATATAAATATATATATATATATAATAGTAAGAATCGTTACTTTCGTAGTGATATATTTCCTTTAGAGAGGAAGCCCTTGATTCTTTTAGTATTAGCCTTACTTCACTTCATTTTATTACTAAATGTACAAAATTAAAAACATTGTTAAAGACACTTTTTTTAATAAATAGAATTTTAAGAAAGGAAAGCTAAATTTTCGTCCGGACACGCGGACCTCTTCAGCTAAGACTGGATTCTTTCTTGACTTCATCAGTTCAAGTGTGTTTCAGTTGGTCTGCGATTTTCTTCATTGGTGTTGAAATATTTTGATGTGTTCAGATATTCATTTTGTATAAATTCTATCTTAACTTCACCGGGATGCTTATATTGTTACTATTATAAATGCAAAAGATTCCATAATGTTGCGATGGTTCGTGTGATTGATATTTTCTGATCATCGTTTATATGTTAAATTGATAGAGTGGCCATGTGTTCGCCTTATGACTTTAAAGCTAATTTTATGCTGTCCCTTGTGCAGGTTAAATCTGTATGTTGATATTTTCTTCTTTGCAAATCTATCGTTTTCACCTAATATTTTTATGCAAGTATTCGCAGGGATGTGATATTATTACAGCTTTGGGGAGATTTTCTTTCGTTTTGGGGGTTTGAGATTTTAAGGTGATGTGATTTGATGGAATGAGGGTAGATATTTTTGGAATATTTGTTTAACGAAATAATGGTAATTGAGGGAATTGGTTAAAAAGAGTGTGCTATTTTTCGGGGAAAAGGTGCTATAGTACCTGCTTTTTGCTTGTTAATGCTTTTGTGATGAAAAAATCAGGATAGTAAAGTGATTTGGAAGTATTGTGGATGTATTTAGTTTTTGTGCTAGAAGAGGGGAGAGCATTTACGAAAGGCACGGAGAAATAGAGAGATTAATGGCTAATTTTGTGTTTTGGGGAATGATTAGAAAGCCAATGATATAGTGGGAGAATGTTGTTTTCTATATATAGTAAATGGCAAGTAATTGTATTCCATGTGATTAAGGTATCGAGGAAGGGATAGAGTTGTTGGAAGCATTTCTATCGTTAACTGAACTGAAGGATGAATAGATTAATAGTTTAGACATCATTAGGGTGGGTTGTAAGGAGGAGACAAAAATGCATCTACATATCTTTAATCCATAAACTATGTTTAATAAAGGATGGGAAAATATATAAGAATTCTGTTAGTTCCAATATATGTTACTGATATGGAGACAGTGGGGATCCCCATACTCAGGCCTAAAGTTTGTTTGTAATATTTGCCATTAAAATGAAAGAAGTTATGTTGTAATGAGAGATTGGCCTTCCCGTTTCATATATTAAAACAGCTCAATAATCTCTCATTACAACATAACTTCTTTCATTTTAATGGCAAATATTACAAACAAAACCAAGGCCTATCCATGGGATGGGTCCCCACGTCTCCCATGACTCATAACATATATATGGAACTAACAGAATTTATCATATTTTACCCAACCCTTATTAAACAAGAGTTTATGGATTAGATATGTAGATGACATTTTTCTCTCCCTCCCTCACAACAGCAACCCTAATATGTCCTAAACTATATTAACTATTCATCCTTCAGTTCAGTATACCATAGAAATGCCTTCCAACAACTCTATCCCTTCCTCGAAACCTTAATCACATGGAATAACAATCACTTGCAATTTACCTATATAGAAAACCAACATTCGCCACAAACTATATAAATTGGCTATCTAATCATTCCCCAAACACAAAGTTTAGCTGTTCTGTCATCTCTATTCTCCGTGCCTTTCGTATATGCTCTCCCCCCTCTTCTAGCACAAGAAAATAAATACATCCAACAATACTTTCAAATCCTTTACTATCCTGAGTTTTTCATCACAAAAGCATTTAACAAAGGAAAAAAACTATAACACCTTTCCCCCGAAAAAATAGCAACACCTCCTTTTTACAATCCTCAATTACCATTTATTCGTTAAAACAATATTACCAAAAAATATGACCCTCATTCCATCAAATACCATCACCTTAAAAAACACTCTCAAACCCCCAAAACAAAAACATAACTTCCCCCAAAGCTGTATATATCACATCCCCTGCAATAAACATATATAGGTGAAGAAACCATGGATTTGCAAAGAAGAAAAAATCACCATACAGGACCTGCACAAGACAGCATAAATTCAGCTTTAACAAGTCATAGCGTAACACAGGCCACTCTATAAAATTTCAACAATATAAAGATGATCGAAATATAAATCACACAACATCGCAAAAAATCATAGAATCCTTTGTGCATTTTATAATGAGTTAACCAACTACAATAAAGCAATCCCGGTGAATTAAGATAGATTTTATACAAAATGAAATCTGAAACATCAAATTTTCAACAACACCATGAAGAAATTAGCAGACCAACGAAACACACTTGAACTGTATGAGATCCAAGAAAGAATCAAGGTATGGAATCAAGGGGTGAATCTTTTGTTCCAATTAGCTTCTTTTAAAATTTATTGTCATAACATTAAAAGTATCTTTAACAATCTTTTTAATTTATGGACATTTAGTAATAAAATGAAGTAACAGTAGCATAACACTAAAAAAGAATCCAAGGACTTCCTCTCTAAAGTAAATATAGAATATAGTAGATATAAATATATTATATATATATATATATATATATATATATATATAATATATATAGATATAAATATATATTATATATATATATTATATTTATATATATATTATATATAATATATATTATATAATATCTTTCCATATATTAATTTTTATGAGTTCTTATATATATATTTTAATTCCATTAAAATAAATAATTGAAAAGAGATTTCGAAAATATTTAATTTTCATTGAAGAATTTACTTTAAATAAAAAAATACATTAATATTTTAAACAATTATATTTATTTCCTTTTCCGAATTCGCTTGATATATTCAAATTTCGAATATTTTTTATGTTAAAAACTCGGAAAAAATTATAATTTGGCCAATTTTAATTGAAATCATAGTGAAACCGGGTAAAAAATGTATTATATATCAAAGGGTTATATATATTCATCAATTTATAACATAGCAGTAATGAAATAAAATAATTTTTATTTTGTTTGATTTAACCCTCTATTATTTATTGTAAATTTACAGTAACCCCGGTAGAAAACCCCGGTTTTTCCTGATTTTTTGCCGGGGCCGGGGCTAAAAATGGCCGGGTTGGCCGGGCGGGGCGGGGCCGGGCCCCGGTGTTACTGGGATAGCAAGAAAATCTTTAGCTACTTTACTAAGTATTGGGAATAAAGCCTCCTTTTCCTTCCAAAATGTTAAAATGTCGAAATCAATTGTTCTTATAGTCTTGTTCTTTTGATAATATTTCTTGTAAAGTTCGAGTTCATTATATAGAGATGAATCTACAGATGATTCATTATCGCAGTCACTATTGCTAGACTTTGTAAGTAAATTTGTTCATGGATATACGAATGCTTTGAAATATTTATATGCATGGCTCAAAAGTTTTCGAAGAAAATGGTCTTAGATCTCGCCTTTCGTAGTTAGTGATTCTACAGTAACGTCTGGTTCCGATATTTTCATATTTTCCTTTAAAAAAGTTTCTATACCATTAATAATAATTCCCAAGTCAGAATCAAAAAATATTTTTTTTATTAAATTTTGGGTCCAAGTATGTTGACAAAGACAAATTGGGTTTTGAACGTAGGGGATTAGTCTTTGAATAACTTCATTTTGGATTTGTTCTTTAGCCTTTTCTGTTTCTTCATGCAAATCTTCTATTGCTGATAACTGAGGCTTATAGCATAAACTAGTTGGAAACAATTATCGAAGAGTAGATATTTACTTCCACACCAAAAATTTAAGATGCTTCTTTGAAAGGTCAAATTTCTTGCAAAATTCTTAAAAATTATTTTTCATTTTTTATAAGCCAGGGATGGAAGTTTAACTTCAAACTGCAATTCTAACTGCTCGCTCGACTGACAGCTTCGTCTATCATAGTTAATGAACTATTCCATCTTGTACAATCTCTCGTAATTTTGTTCTGATTATGTGAAGTATTTTTTGCTGATTATAGATTGCTTTGTAGTCATTCCAAAATTTTGGAAATCTTTTGAATAACGTTGCAATATTTTTGAACTTTATCAACTATGTTGATGTAAATGTGATAATTTGTGGTATTTGGAAAAATAAAACTAGTTATCTAATACAAAAGTTATATAGGATGTGCAATGCAAAGGTTAAATCTTTATTTTATACTATTAATATTCAATTTACATACATAGCTATTTAAATAATACGATCCTATCTCTCTTAATTTTATACAGAACACATCAAGCGTCATTTCTAAATGTGAAAGTCTTGAAAAACAGCTTTGAGTTTATAAAACACTTATGTTATCACCTTATTATGATGATTTCATCACAATAGGAATTGCAACTCTATGATTATCACCAAATGAAAAAAATATCTCTTCCAAGTAGTGTTGCATACATACATGTACAATATTCGTGTGAACTAGTTATCTAAAACAGCTGACTATATTTGAATTTTTAGATAATCTTATGCTCTATAAAAACAAGAATATTGTAACATTAATTAAGAGGAGATAATTGTAGAGAGCTTACCATCTCTGTAGAACTGAGATGACATGATCACATACTTTGTATATTTTCTAGAGATCTCATGTACTGACCCTATCCGATCAACGAAACAAATATATATCAAAATAATTCGTCATGCAATTATCAGTCATATCAGCGTGATCGGTGGCTTGAATAATTGCAGTGTAATCTAGACAGAAAAATATATGATTTAAAGAGAGAAGATCTCTATCAGCACGAACCAACGATTTACAAGATGAGTAGGGGGTGAACGGTGTTCCATACCCCCCGTATATAGATAATATTAGGCCGAAGGAATCCCTGCGACATCCTACAATTATAAACTAAAGAGAGGTAGGTTCCGGAAGCTCTACCTACTAGTAGATAGGTGGTAATAAGTCCATATTACCTCTGTATATATCCGTATTCCCTCGGATAATAGGCCCGAGAGACTACACCGTAAACTCCAGCCATTATGTTTGCTGTTATTTAATCACCCCTTGGGCTTTTCTTATTCTAGTTAAAAAATATTTAAAAATAATACTGACGGTATAGTATCAGATTAAATAACGTAAATAGAGTCGATATATAATATTATATGATAATCCATGTCCGTTAACACTTAATAATTGATATTGGACAATAGAGTATACTAAGTAAACGGGAACACGATAATACAGCTGAGACGATCTGAAATATCAAAAAATATAATAAACTATCATATATACCAGCAACCGAATGAGCTCTACAGAGCGATATAAAGATGTAATATCCTATAGGAGAAATATGGAACCATTTATTTATATTTTTTATGTTTTTTATTATAAAAATAGATTAAGTCGGAAATTATTAAAAAATAAAAATACTTCACAGTAAGTACGAAACCTATACCTTAAATACTCATAAACCTAGAATCAACCTGAGTGAAATTTTTTTTTATTTCAAAATGAAAACTATTATTATAACTAATCTAGAATATATAAATATATTTTATTTATCCATATATTCTCCCCTAGAACATCTTTATATGTCCCTATTAAATTTATTTTTTTTTAAATCGAAGTCCCGTCTATCACCTTCAACCATGTACTATACATATTTGCATATTATATATATATATATATATATATATATATATATATATATATTATATATTACATAATATATATATATATTATATAAATATTATATAATTATACCGGCTTCCCCGAAAAGACACATGCTAATTAGTATAACTATTAAAAAAACTTATAAATCTAAGCATCAGTGAATTTAATATTAAAATAAAATTATTATATAATCAGGATACCATTTGAAAACAATATAATAAATATAATAAATAATAATTAAAAAAAACGCTATATAAAAATATTAAAATTGTTAAAAAGTTTGGAAAAATACTGATATATAAATCCGTTTTTTTTGAGTAAATACGAAAAGATGTGAGCTCATGTACTCTGAGTGAGTAAAGCCAGCGAAAATATATAATGTATATAGTACCAAAGTTGAATTTTTTCTTTTTAACTATAAAGTGATATTATTATAACACCTACTCGGGGAAAATAAAACCCAGCCAAATGACATTAATACAGCCAACAGGAGTCCAGAATACTCGACCAGGTGTAAATGTTCTTTATATCAATATATACAGACAACGACCTTGTGTATTAAGAAACCATCGTCAAGAATTTAGGCGCGTGACAGCTCGTCACGTATATCCTCGTATACGCCGCCTAAATAGGAAAAAATAAATAAAATTTTATTTATAAATCCAGTATATAATATATATAACAAATATATCATCACGATATTCTTTTACTGGTACAGCTTCAATCTTCACTAGAGTCTCTGACGCATTAGGTATACACGTAAATAGTAAGTGTTTGATGAAACGCGTCATACGAGCGTTGCTTCTCACCTATAGGATTATGAAATAAATTAAAAGAATATGAAATTTTACTTAAATTTTAAGGTTTAATTTAAATATTAAAAAAAGAATAAAGAGCGAGATATAACATCTAATTTTTTTTCGTTGCGAATCGAAAGTCTACACTAACCTCTACGGCTAGAAACTAGACTTTAATTCTATCCTTCCCCTAAAGTAATGATAAAATAATTCACGAGTTCAGCTTACCCTATAGGAGCAATTACGATCGATTTTACGCGATCATATTAGTTCTCACCTGTTAGATAAATTTTTATTTGATTAATCTTAACGTCCCTATACCTGAGTCATATATTGTAGAGTGCGTTAAGTAATATTCATATAATATATATTGTGATATATATATTATTATATTTATATATATTAATATTTATATATATATATTATATATATATAATAGTATAGTTATATTTATTATAATTAATTATATATATATTATATATATAATATATATATTATAATATATTTATATATATAATATATATATTATATATTTTATATAATATATATTATATATTATATATATATATATATATGATATATATATATAAATATATATATTAATATATTTATATATTAATTATTATATATATATATTAATATTAATATACTATATATATATATATTAAATATTAATTTATATAATATATATTATATATATATAATATATAATATATTAATAATATAATTATATATATATATTATATATAATATATTAATATAATATATATAATATATAATAATAATATATATATATAATATACTTAATAATAATATATATTTAATAAAAATATATAATATATTATTAATTATATTATTATATATATATTATATTATGATAATTATAATTCAAAGAACTTTAGAAGAAACATATGATGTATTTATTAATTATATTTATTATCTCAAGAATAAAAATACAATATAGATCAAATTAAACTAAATAACTTATACAAGAAAGGCAGTGAATTAATTCTTACCGTATACGAAATGACATCTATAATATTTTAACTGCCACCCATTATTCTCAATACAATTAATATTCTGGTTTGATCAATGATTTTTTGCCCTTCTGAATTACAGTATCTCTGGTTATTTTATTTTCATCTTTATATATGACAGAGATATGTATTAAGATAATGAAAGATGCCTAACACGTAATAGTATCGTTCGATTTATTCATATTTAATGTGATCTGCAATATCTGACGTAGATTAGATATGATATTCGTCTTAAATAACTTCTCTAAATTAGAAACTATTTTATTAATTTTAGAATAAAAAACACAATAACGGCATTGCTATTTTATATCTGAATATTCCCTCATTTATCTCTATAGCAGTCAACAAAAAGATCATTTATCCATTTAGTCATGTTCTGGCCTAGCAAAAGTATTTGTGATGTATTCTATATATCTAGAATCAAATCGTTACCCACTTCCATAGAGTTGAGTAATTTCCTATAGATGGATGGGAACTATATAATATATATATATATTATATAAATATATTCGATTACACAAGTCTAGAGGCAACTTGAAAACGTTCATTTATTTCTATACCTTATATACGTTATTTAATTATATTTTTAATTATGCTATATTTAAATCAAACATAAGTTTTCTATAATCCTAAAAAAGTTTCAAATATAAATATTACAGAGATTATATTATGTTTGAACAAAAGATAACTGAGTATTAAATTCAATCAAATAATATATAGTATAAACATAATAATTTTCTGAGTACTTATGATAATACAGCTTACAATTGAAATATTGAACTATAGCACAATAAGCACACTCAATTTCTTAATATCACTTACCAGCCACGCGATTGCTATAATACACTGAAATCTCTGTACTAGACCAGTTATAGTAATAATTTAAAGTCGAGATACGGACTTCAGCATCTTCAGACTCATGACCTTGAGGTGTATATTGTAAAATGACGACCGCTGCTTAGAGTTTTAGTATTATAAATAAGAACTCTTATGAATAAATATATATAAATAAAATATATATATATATATATATATATAATATATATATATATATATATATAATATATATATAATATTATAAATATTATATATATATATATATTATAATTAATATATATGATATAATTAATTATAGATATATATATAATATAAATATATACAATAATTTTTAAAAAATTTGAAAGTATTTAAAGTATCCCTATAAGCACCTCACCGACTCGCACCGCACAATAAGCTTCGCACCGCGCACGCAACTACGCAACCTATAAGCTTACAGCAATCCGCGCACCGCACCGCTACCAAGGTTAAATCTTTAATAAAATTAATCTCGCTAACACTAGCAACCGTCACAGTCATCGTACCTAATCACATACGACTTCGCACCGTACGCACCGCACCGCATCCGCTATCCGCGTTAGTGCGTTTTTGACCAACCCTATGAAGTAAGGTAGATATGAGTAAGTTATGGTCCGAGTATGTAAAGTGAGGCAGTCACTCGGTGAGAAGTTATGCTTATAATTAGTGAGCAGCTGGAACAAGTATATGAGTTTAAATATTTAGTTATAATATGTGGAATGAAAAGGTAACGAATGATGCAAGTTGTAGTAGAAAGTTGTGATGCCAGGAAGGTGTATACATTGCCCCATAGTGCAAAATTAAATTCGGTTATCATGCAATATACTTGATCTATTTCATTGGAGATTTCGTTCAAAACCAGGTAAGTTATACCATTCATATGTTTTATTAAATAATAAATGAAAATGTGTAAAATTAATATAACATACACAAACCAATAAATTGTTTAAGATACCGTAATTAATGTCCTATTGAAAAGCTTAAAAGTAAACGTATAATATACTATAATAATATAAGTACGCACTTACGTTTACTTTCCTTTATCACAACGAAAGACATCAGGTTTTGCTCCCATTATTAACGAACTTTGTAACGAACAGAACTCCCTTCTTTCGTAGATAAAACGCGACCAAAACCCATATATATTTGCAAACGATACGATAACGGAACTCTTTTGTGTGAAGTAACGAGTGCACACTCTGAGATGTAGATTAAACACTATAAATAAATACTTTTTGCATGTTTTTTATTTGTAGATTTATTTGAGATAAAATAATCAATTGTATTTTGTTCTTGATTTTGAGATCTCGATATATTATCATATTAGAGATAATACCGTAGACGCCCACTACCGAAATCTTAAATATTTGTTAAACCCAATAGATCTGTTTTTTAAGTTCATAAGTATTATTCTTTAACTCCTGAATCACGCTATTTATACAGAGCTACAAAAATACTAAAAAAAGCATAGAGGCTTTATAGTTATGACACAATGAAACAGAAACACAAAAGAAAAGTTCTTATATTATCAATAATTAAATATTAATCTAACAATCAGAAATAAAAGACCAAATTGATGTATCTTAGACAACTCATCTTGTTGACATTTTTAAAGGAGTAAGAAATCTTGTGAGTATACCACAGAGAGTCAACCCCATTGCTATAGTGAGTTATTCCATTATATTTCTATGAGAATACATGATCTAAAACTAACAATCGTGCTAGGAATAATCCAGAATGAAAATAGCAAGAGGAAATATTATATCATATATATTATATATAACAAAAAATAAAAGCAAAAAAATCATTATATACATAGCAAAAATATATCAGATTAAAAACAAAGATTTGAAAAATATTGAAAAAGAAATAGGTCAGAGTTGATAATTTATTTTAACTCTGACGAGTCTTCGAATAAGATCAGTATAAAAGGTACATACAGTGATATTAAACTATATTATATAAATCAAAGATTAGTAAACTCCTTCCAAACTATTTACTTACTATCCCACTTGTTATGTGTCGGCTTAGTTTTAAGCATATAAATAGTGATAATAAATTTTAGTTGAACTAGGAACTAAAGTTACCAAATTATCTCCGTTAACGTCACTAAAAAACTCACTTTATTTAATTATATTATAAAGAGATACATTATATCATAATATTATTAGCTACACTTATTCAAGGAGAAAAATATTCTGCTCTTTGCTTTGCATTTGTATAGCAGGTTTTCATTTATTATATCACTGATTTATCAAGAGAAGCCTTGATATATTTACCTATGAATATGCACTTGCTACCCCCTAAAAAAAAAAATTATTCAAATCAGACATTTATAAAAAAAGAGATACAAATCATACTTATACGAGTAATTTTAAATTATATGTCCTTAAATTCTGTATAGTATATTATTTTCATCTAGCCCCGAATATGTACTAGATTTTTAGAGAGGCTACTATTCAAATTCATCAGGCAAGCTAGGCCCATATAAGATATATCGGTCAACCCTAAGATTACAAAGAGATTCAAAAATGGCCGTTCAAGCTAATCACTCAATAACTTATATATTAACTCCTTCATACCAATTCTATTCATTCATATAATTAAGTAGGCAGTATTCATATCATCCCGATTATACGAGCTAGTTCAACATCATAGTTATATCCCCATAATAACTCAAAATGAGTTTCGACTAATTCAGAGTTACACGAATAATTCCTATTAACAGGATTATATATTCATATATAACTTATAATATTAATTGATATTTAAGATGAATTTGAACAATTACTCCTCAAAAAATCATTTCGTTCAGGAAAGTATTCACAAAAATAAGTAAAGAGGAATTTCGATTTTCACCTTGGTTTAAAACATTCAAACATTTAAAAAAATTCTTATAAAATTTTGAAGTCACACACAATCGAATTCCAAATAATTTTAAATTTGAGGACACTATAGCCCCCACCAATACTCTTCTGTCGATAATACAATACACTGTAAGACTACATCGGGTACTTAATTCCGAGTTGCCAGACGACGTCTTTTAATGACAATTTTTATACTTTTTACTTCATTCCCAAACTGGAAAAAATATACAATCCGAATCCAACTAATGACCCTCGAATGACTTTTTCTATCATGGAAGATCTAAAGATAATCCAAAGATATGCCCTATATGACCTGTGTCTAAGTTAAACTCATATAGTTATATCTTATAGCATTATCTGTTCCACAATATAGCTACAACATAGTCTTCCACTATGCCTATTGTGCTGTTTTTATATTGTTGATATTGATCTTTCATTTATTTCATCTAATTGCTCCCTTTCCGCTAAGAAGATCTTTTTGTCCAGAGAACTTAAAGGAAAAGTAAATGTCGATAGATCATATATCTGGCTGTTGATCCAAATCTGATGACTCAACCCACTGACTGACACCATTAAAAAACAATTGCACTGTAAATATACATACTAATAGATTAATATTACTATACGCCAATATTTGCCCATAAAGCCATAATTTAATTTCATTTGAATATATAAAGATCCTATTACCTCTCACTATCTCCGCTTTCATCCTATCCGTATATTCTATAATAGCATAAATTAAAAAAAAAAGAATAAGGTTCTATAGAGGTTTAGTTTATCTCAAAACCTTCTTAACGGTAGTCACAACCAATGTAACAGCAGGGTTACTATATTATTCCCTCTGTACATTCCTATGATAAGACCCTATAAAAACAACAATAAGACACAGTATATATTTAGCAAACAATGGAAATATGAAGGTAATGATAAATATTACATACTAGAAATTATATTTTTCTATCAAATATATATAAATATATAAGTATAATTTATATATATAACTTAATAATGATCAAAACAATAATATATACAGCTAAATTGAAAAATACTTGTTATAACTGAATAATAAAAAGCACATATTATTCATAAACAATATCAACCATTGGACACATAAGTCGATGATAAACTGGAGAATCACAGCCACATCAGTAGATTGCAAAAAAGTCGATGTAATCTTCAAAATGAGCGGGCTTAATCAGTATGTATAATATGACATACACGGATAAAGATCTATTATATAACTTAATAAATAATAAGGAGACATTATAGTAAATTACTTATCACAAGTATTCAGTATTTTAAAAGTAAATAAATATAAATGTATTTATCAGAGATAATAAAGGACGATATGCCATCTAAGTTAAACTTATTAATCAAGTAAATAGTATAAACTATACCTAGTCCAAACTTATCTTAATCTCACCTTGTTATATAAGTTACTGCCTGTATTTAACCAAATGAATATTTAGTAGAAACTAGAACTTAATGATCAAAAATTCCCTCCCTAGTTTAAAATACGTCTAACAAATAAATAAAACTCAACTTTTATTTAAATGAATAAAGATCATTTATTATCCAATTTAGCACATATATATATTATTCCACTAATAACTTCAACCATATATTACGCCACCTTATAGAAGATTACATCCTGCCTACGCCAGTTTCGTGCAGTTAGTAATAAAAACCAATGTTCAACTAATAAATAATTATCAATTGCAACTGCGTTTCTAAAAAAGTGTCTATCAATATATCCACGTATTAAAGAAAAGAAGTCAATATCCACTTACCAAGTTTAATAGTCCTATAATTCTGGGTATTTTATTTCCATCGAGTATCGATTTAGCAGATTTTATATGATGCCAACGAACTTTTACATAATTTACATCAGCAGGCTATAGGCAGGAAGTTCTATCAACCCAGACATAATTAGGATCATAAATGAGCACGTGCTAGATACAAAACAGCAACAATAATTACTCACGTTACAAATATATTACTTCAATTCTAATAATAGAGGTTAAATGCTACTCGATTCGAGTTTCCTAATAAATTCAATGAAAGTGCGTCTCAATACCAAGATAAGCATAATCAGTTCACTCATAAAACTGAAGTTATCTCCAACCTTTACAGGTTAGTACTGAAACAGTATTTTCGTCATGGCTCCCAAAGATTACCTAAAATAATAAAAATTTAACATACAAGGATTTTAACTTCATTTTTAAATTTATCCACAGTATCCATGATAAGAGATAAATAACTAATGAGGAAAAAAAAATAGCGTGATAAATCTCAGGTCTCTCAGAGCTCTAACCGCGACTCTAACGGCACCTAATTACCCAGGTGATCTTCCTAATCGATTTATGAACAAAGAGTCTCTTTATGACTCTCTCTTCCTGCTAAACCTAACTCATACCCTCGACGTTACACTGTATGTAATGTCTGTCGGAAGAGTCCGGTCCTATGCTAGACTGTATCTTCGTATCTTAGATCACTACTATAGTCTCAACTAACATCACTACTTATCTTGTTTCGCTTTCAAATGTAGTTGGTTGCGTGTTTCTATATTCTCCCTCGTTATATACAGTTTTTGACGTAATGCAGTTAATATTAATTGAATACATAGCTATATATGATACTGCTCATTCAAAATTCTGTGTAAAATCGATAATACATAAGTACTTACCTCAATACTGAGATTATTTATGCGCATTCTTTAATAATCTTAATCTATATTGGGGTAGATGCTCAACTCTTAATCAGAGAACATGGTTTAATAAAGTAGGCACATATAACTTTCCTAAAAGGAATAATACTAATATAAATTTATATAACATATATAACGGCTTAGTGAGAAATATGAGTATTGAAAGTAACGACCCTCGTTGATATGCGTATAGTGAGATAGACAAATCTTCTGATAACAAAATCAGAATGTTAATAAATGTGAGGAAGTTAGTAGTAGTATATCTATGTGAATTGACAGTAGAAGAAAACAACAACGCAGGAATTCAAGATGTATTTTAACAGAACAAAATTTGAGCTATAGAAGAAAATCTTTTCGGTAGTATTGATCTAAAAATGCATTCTATCTAGTAGATATTCTACACATCATAATAATTTACTCATTTTGCTATCAATGAACAGCAAAAAGTTGATGAGTGAGAAGCAAATAGAAACTCTACATGCGAGTCTAATACGCTAGTCTCCTATGCTTTGAGTGGAGAATAACAAGCAACTAGTAAAAATAAGTCGAACAGGGTACAAAAATTTGTTATCAAGATTTACTGAAATACTTTTAGAAATAGTAAAGCTATAATTATTATGTGAGATAAAGTTATATAACAGGCGATGATAATCTATGGTTTTGTCTTATAATATGCTCTAATAATAAATATATATATATATATACCCAAACCATAAGTGCAGAATGACACACAAAAAATTCATCGTCCGAAGAAAGCACATATGAACAAGTAGATCCCGAAGTAGTTAAAAATAAAAAATAAGCTTGAATTATTGTTTTTTTGGACAGCATGTGGTATATATTGGTAGTATTTACATCACTAGATAACTTGCTTAGGATTTAGGACTCAAAACTCAATAAGTATATCTAGTTGTAATCAGCGAACGCGAGATGAACTCCCGTCTCTTTATTTAGCAGAAAAAACTTTGAATCGCGGTCCATAACTATTCATTATCGGCCGTGTTTCTTTTTCTACAATCTTCTGAAATTAGACTTTTGTACCAATTTCACTGTGTGAATTATTATAGGATCTGCTCCCCAAAGTTAAGTCATGACAAAAATCGCCGTGTCTTATGAGATGAAGGCCTCTGTCGCACTTCGGATATCTGCAATTCTTCTGTTAGTTAGTATGCCTGCTCCTCTGATGTGACGACTTCTCCTGCCTATATCTTAGAGACCGCAGTAATATTGTGGTATTTTCTTATAAATTTCATTATGAATTTGCATGCGTAGTTATGCATTTCTAAATGCTGTGATCAAGATGTTCGTTGTCATATTAAGAGACTGTATATTCCTTTAGATTAGATGTAGATAGCCTGAAGTATTGTTTAGTCGTAAATACGGTTGTAAGTTATAGGATCTCTATTGAGAGGACCTCTACTATTGTCATCTAGCACTACCCACTGGATCTTTGTTGACACGCCCTGTCTTTTTAAAACTTCCTGGTTCTAAATACCCTGATTATCTACTCTAGACGAATTACAGTACTCTTCCAGGAGACTGAAAGTTTATTGTAATTAATACGTAAGGTACTTACATAGCATAACATACCTATCTGGCTCATATATGACCATAATATCTTATTGCCAGCTTAAAGCTTCGCAATTACATATATTAAAATGTTAGTTTATCCTGCCTGTTCTACTAGCCTTCACGTGTCTAATATCGTCTATGAATCTAACATTATCAACTTTTCCCATATTTCTTGATGAGTGCTATATAATTACTTAGAATTAGTCCATGTCACAGTACAGAATTCCTATTACAGAATTCGATAGAATCATAGATCTATATACTATCTAAGAGAATAGTAACAAACATACTTTTCCATAGCCTTTTAACTCTAACGAGTAACCAATTATCAGAGAAAACCCTCCCTCCCGATCTTTAGCCTGTCTGAGGACCATGCTGGTTGACAGACAAAGGTCTGCTTTAACAATGTTGTCTCAGACGATACCAGTTTTAGATTCAAAATTAGCTTTGTGGTTTCCCATAATTATGTGAGATATCTAGAAGTAATACTTATAAATGTGTCGCCTTAGAAATAAGTCCGAACAGAACCGTGTCAATTTGTGCAGTAATTCCGACCTTATCAGTAGACGCCTTCTGTCCAGCTTCACCTTCACCTATCCTTATAGCGATCGATATACAGCCTCCTTCATATTGACCTAGTACATCGCTTGAGATATGTACTGCTACTGGCACCCACAATTCAGTATAATATAACTACTTAGTATTGTTGAGTCCAAGTTGCGAGGTACTTGACATTATCCCAAACCATGATTAGAGTTCATACATGCAGTAAGTTCAGAGACCCCGAGATAAGCCGCAACGTGACTATTCTAGTTGCCACAGTACATCTTCGCCCCCTCGCATCCCCTTATCAATAGTTTAATTTTAGGCACAATAACCATTATGGTCACGTATTAAAATCTCTGCCTGAAAAGATGGTGGGAAAAGCACCCAGCTATTAACTGAGCGACCTATATACAATATTAGTTAGGTATTCCGACCAGTCCAGCTACTATAAGTATCACAACTTGACCCCTACTATTCACTGATCCATCAGGTATACCACATAATGGTTTCTGATTCAACCCTCGTCCCTTATATCCTGGATCCGTATCTCACTATTCTATCCAAGCGTGGACTGAGAGCGAATAATGATTAAAGAGTACCAATTATGGTTATACCTTCTTTCCGAAGTATGCTCTTTAATTCTCTTGTCTAGTATAAAAGTCTCCTTACCTTTACAAAATGCCCATTTCGTCTAACTCTCTACATCTAATCCTCGGTACATCTTCCCCCATAAATCCTGATATACCTATTTCCACTACGATCCTATTCTATTTGCGAGTTTTCACTGCGCTACAAGTAATCTGACGTTATCTGTCTCTGTCGCACCTCCTATGAGCGTTGGAACCTATATTGCACCTCTCACATATCATTCCCTGGCCATGTGGCAAACCTACAACAGAGAAAGATAATGTTTCTTGGAAACCTCCAACTCGACCCCCGCATGGTCTGCTGCTAGAGCGGGTAGCGTCCGACAAGAAGAAATCGCGATCAGTTCTTTTTAAACGCTCCTAAGACTTATACTGCCCCGGTCCAATTCTTGCCCAAATGTGCCTTCTGCAAGATCTTTGCAAATGACAAGATGGGCCTCATTCACTGTCTTCGCTGTTTGGCGAGTCACATTACTGCTTTGGCTATCATCCGGGCTGTCGCCGGCCTCACTGGGTTTTACCCAGACCCTATATGGTGAATACGGGCTTCAGGTCAGTGAAGGCCCAAAATTATATAGGTAGGCCTTTATAACAACTTGTACCTATGTGTACTCTTCCAAGAGCTTACAAACATTTACCCTGCACTCTATTATCTGTGCTGTCCATGTTTGGTAAGCTTAAATCTCTCTTCCTAATACCCGTACCCAGTCGTCGGTCTGCGCTAAAGCACTGGCTCCCGCCGTCATTAATTATGCGACGTCCCGCGATCCGTTATCCTCCTATCTCTCTCTACATTACCCTCTGCCGATGTTGTAAAGAATCTCTACAGGTAGCTTGTGTTGCCAGCCACGATTGTAGTCTCCCAGGAATTTGAGTATTGACTCAAGTGGAAGGGTAACTCAAAATTTAGTCGTTAACCCATACGTGAGCGCCACCTTTGTTGTACGCCCTGCAGCATTACTGCTTAGGTGGATACCTCCTCTTCCCACTTCTGTGTTTTCTCCTGGGAATGGAGAAACAATTATCATCTACCCCTGCTACTTTCACAAGTCTGCTGTGATGCTGCGAACCTCAGTCTGTTCTTAATATTACTCGCCTGTGTCTGACCTTACATATGAAGGCGACCGCCTGCATGACACCTCCCTCCTAAAATAGGGGCTCTGACCTGTGCGGTCGGAAGGTCGGGATGGATCACATAGC
Organism: Trachelipus rathkii; assembly: GCA_015478945.1. Classification (NCBI taxonomy): domain Eukaryota; kingdom Metazoa; phylum Arthropoda; class Malacostraca; order Isopoda; family Trachelipodidae; genus Trachelipus; species Trachelipus rathkii. The sequence continues at coordinate 38,785 of JABUQX010080777.1, forward strand.
GTTCCCGTTGGGCAGTGCCTCGTAGGTGCAGTTCAGCCAGTCTAATAATAATTATTACGTATAAAGTGTTCTAATATCCGTGATACGATATATCCTTGTACGTCGTAAAATCCGTGATTTCACTGAGTGAATAGTTATGTATGAGATAGAGTAACTTAATCAAATAATCTACACCATGGTCCATAAAAGGTATATAGGTGAAAGTATAATCCTCCTATATAGGGGCATCCTCCACCAGATGTCTAATCAGTATATTACATCTCCCCTCTCTCAGTTATCACCGTAATGACGTACTTTAGTCCACCTAGACTATTTAGCTATGTTATATCAAGCAATCGTTATGGAGGGTCGACGTCTACATATTAGGTAGCGGCGGCACCTCCATATGGTCACATAATACATGGTGCTAATTCAAAGCCTAGCCTAGCTTGACACATCAGAGGATAAAGCATACTACTCAGCCACCTCTCATTATGATTCTAGCGCTCCTTCTATTATATAATATCTATGTAATAGTATATACCAATAGCTTAATATTACATGATTCGCCAACTGTTTGATATCTACCAGGACATGTATATAGGCCCTATATTGAATAACAATAATTTTCTATTATTTCATTATCGAATTTTCCACCTATTATGTATTGCATAGTCATATCACTACTACTTTTCCATTGTTTCAAAAGTAAATGAATTATGTAAGACTTATAGTAGTACATATTATGAGGTATTTCTGGTATACGGTTCATGAACTGATTGACCGTCTCCCCATACTTGGGAGAAAATATAACCACCGTTTACTTTCCTCCACAGCTGGGAGTGAATATTCATATATCCCGGGTCCAAAAACTTATGCCCTAAATATCTACTCACCAGCAAGTGGAGCAGGACTCTCCATTCCCTGTTGAAGCAAGGCCTGGAAGATATATATATATTAGACCATTACTACCTTCAAGTATAGATTAGATAAATTTATATATGGGCCTGAATCAAGAATTATATTTTAGCCCATTCTATCCTTATCATGAGATAAGAAAGAACTTTTCTCAAGACAGACTTTTCACGTTACTCATCTATTAGTTCTCCATCTAATTATCGATAATATATATATTCCTCCACCTCTATTTTTCTACCAAAGCCTTTACCACGTCTTGATCAAGTCCTCCCCTCTCCCCGTCGTTGCAATTGCCTTCATACCCTACAGAACCCCTCTTCCTACGCGTTTATCAGGTCCGCGAATTGTTTAGTAATTCCTTCCACCTCACATCCTCAAAGGCGGTCTTCCATCCTTGTCCTTCTTGTTCGCACTAGCAGCCGCCGCCACTCCACCGCTTTCCCATCTTTTTAAGTACCAAAGGCTCGCCCATTAGATTGGTCCTGTCGGATGACCCCTAGTGATACCGTGCGCTCAGTTTCAGATTGCGGCATGCTCAACGACTTTTCACAAAAAGAAAGTTCTCCGGATGATCTTCCTTGTGGATTTCCTAAGTTCCCTGTTATAAGCGCTTTAGGGCGAGTTTTGAGTCATGCTTCCGCAATTATTTTTATGCTCCGTTCATTCCAGCTATTTCCATGTAATGCAGGATTTCCTAGGTTCTCCATCTATTAGCAGTGGTCATCTCAGACGTCTTGTAGTTGTCTCCACCAGAGTCACGACTTCCAGTTCCATCATCCCCTTTTCAGCGAGCACCTCAGCTAATTCTCTCACAGCGCAAGCCTTTGCCTTCATTCATATAATTCGTACATTGCAGTATCCTTGTGCGTACTGGTCACATCTACGGTTCCTGCACATGCTCACAACCCCCCATATCCACTACCAGACCTCGCTCTAAGAACAGCCCTTCTCATCTCCCGTCCGCCACGAATTTACCCTTTTCTGAGTTGGTAAGTGCCACCCGACTCCGACCAAATAAAATGTACCACAAGTTCCAGTTTGTAGCTGTATCTTCTTAGCAATCTCGTCGCTCTCACTACTACTATCATTTACAGAAGCGTATGCTATATACCTGTCTCTGCATCACCGCGTGCTGATTTTGCTCGAGTCATATATATATCTAAGGATCTCGAACGCGAAACTCCTCCTAGAGATATGACTTCATCAGACACTATTCATTAGTCGATATCGACCTCCATCATTCCATGCTATGACCATAAGTGTGTTACCCGTCTGTATAGAGCGTGCTCAAAGAACCTCACTCTAATACGACCGTCGCGAGTCATATGTTTGGATTCTTTATCCTCCCTCATCCAGCCACTCCCTCCTAATATGATCCTATATTAAATCTACAACCTCTTCCAACTAAGACTTACACTCTTCACCCTAGTTCAGCTTGAAGTCTTCTCAGTTCTCTCTATTCCTGATCCCTCCCAGGGTGTGCATCGCAGGCATTGGCATCTACCCTGCGCGTGCATCTCCCATGATAAGCAATTCCATGAAATACCCCGCTCACGCGTTTCGTGCAGACCCAGTATAGTCGCAGTGAGTCCGAATAGCGCCGCTATGTGAAATGCCCTTCTGAGCAGCATGAGTCCTTCTCTCATTCGAGTCCCCGCCCACAAAGTATTCTCTCGTCAGTACCACGTATTCCATTCGTGAGGCGAGGGGGGTGGCAATTACTATCGCTCTATACAACAATATCTCTCAATAGCCTCCCTGGTCTTAACCACGCCCGATCCCTCTCTCCAAAGACCATCTGGCTCCTTAGTCTCCATCTTCCCATACCCGCGTGTGCCTAGAACGCGAGACCTCATGTACAGCTGGCTGATTAAGACACGCTCACCCCCACGCGTTACACATTGCTTACCACCGCCTGCACAGCTAATGCGTCTACCTCAATCTCGCGTTTCCACAAGTTAGAACCGATCAGCTTTAGTGTCTCCCAACGTCTCGATTAACCTCCTATACTACCACCTGTGCGATAATTATCCTCTTTCGCTCATAGATTTCACCCTAACTCCACCACCCATGGCTCCTGTATGAGGGCTATTTTCAGCCTCTCTCGCATACAAAGGTCCGGACGAGAGCATCAGTTGCTGCCTTTGCGTGGTGCAAGTATAATACTTTAACGTGCCCCTCAAGACTCTTTCGTTCTTTTATCATACTATCTCTCAGATTATACAAGATATATCGAGGATTTCGCGGCCTGGCTTGACCTCTCGTGATCCGCGCGGGCTCTTGGCCATACACGGAGTACTGCTCGTCATTCGTAGCTTGTGTGCCGTCCCGTACCTTTCCCGCCACTCTCTGCGTGCGCCATGCCCTCTAGAATTTTATCTTCCTTGGTTCAGTGAAACACAGAGAGCGTGTCTTAATGCACTCTCCCCGCCTTGACAGCAAGCCAGAGCTATTTCCTACCTTGTCCCGGCGTATAATTGGAACAGAGCTGTGAGCCCCAGTATCTGCGACCGTTCTCGAAACACTCGCGCCACGAGATTACTATCCCGCTGGAAGCCCCACTCCGCCCTCACCCATCCACAGCGGTCGTCGCTTTCCACCCGTCCTCTACTATCCATTCGAGATCTACAACATATCACTCTAACACCCTATACGTGGCTGAGAGATGATGAGAGCATCCTCTCATGCACCTATCGCGGTTATTCAGTTAGTTGCCACCGCAACGCCACATCACATCCTGGAACTGTTCCTATTTTGTCCAATGATATCACCATATGCCATCTCCAAATCGTGAGCGTCACGAGTCCATCTTATATATTCGCGCCCCTTCCTCCCACGCTTTTCATTGATCACTTCCAGCTCGCTGTTGCCCCTCCCGGAAAGTTGGTTTCTCTATCATGCCCCAAGGTTCTGTGCCTTGTAATCAAATATATATCTACCTGAATACTATTTGTACTCCCTCCCGCCTACCCTCAGCGCCTTTATCTCCCATCACAAGGGCTCTCAATTCCTTGCACACGCCTACCCCGTAGTACCCAACTGTCAGTTACTATGTGCAACGGGCCAGTATTTTAATCCTCCCTCCACTGTCCTTAGATGTTCCTCGCTCACTTCTCTTCCCCAAGGATTCGAGCTATCAAATCATAATTCCGATGTAATTTCACCCCAAAGTCATTCCTACGTTCTCAGCTGTTTGCGCTCTCAGCTACTATCTCGCTACCCATACGTGCCTGATACCCCCATACGCCTCCCTCCCTATGTGTCTTCTGGAGCACTCTAGTAATGCAGTTACAACAATATTTCCCGCCTGTGGTCTTCATGGGATTGCTCCTTGCCATCACAAGCGCACCCGTCCTACCATTGCTCTCATGTATTTTTTCTCTTCTGTATGCCTTATGTTATGTTGCCTTAGTCGAGGCTAACCTGCGAGTGACCAGTAATCTCTCACACATCACTCCTCCTCATCATTTTTTGCCTTATCTTAAAGAGCGCTCATTGACCTGTAGCCACCAAGCGCGGATGCGTGTGCGCATACATGTGCTATCAATCTCTCCATTCACTTGTAACCATCACTAGTCCCCAACTCGTCCCCCTTCTTACATCGCACACCATTTTCTTCTTCCTCTCGCCCCCTGGCGTATAATGAGTCAACGATCTCACTTTCCTAACAAAAACCCTCATCGCCTCTCCTTCTATTATTCTCTCGTGTCACGATTGCTATCCTCTCTCTCGGGGCCCAATTATTACCCATCTGTAGCTGGCCTTAGTTTGGCGTAGACGCGCGTTTCTGTGAAAGATACAAGTGCCTCCGACCCATCCAATCACGCAATCTCGGACGCAATCATATGCGATATCTCTTCTACTCTCGCTATACTTAACACGCTCGTCCTGACACCACTAAATGCCCGATGGCTATTGTATATAGTATGAGCTTATTTATAGAAGTTCGAGATACCTCTTCGATCTAAATCACGTGATCTAATACGATTCTCAACCACTCATCCTCTATGGTCCACCGTTCAAGTCAGCCAACAAGTTCTCGTGACTTCTCATTCCTCCAGCCTCCCTACGTCGCCACAACAGACTGAATAAGCTCACACTTGCAAGTTCTCTATTCGAAGGTTTCCATGGACGCGAGGATATGCGCACATTAACCAAGCACAAAATCCCCATATCCATAGCCGCGTCCCCTCCCGCGTTCCTTTCTCAGTCTATGTCCGCACACAGCGTGCGCGCGATGCTCTCGCCAGTCTTAAAAAGTTTCTTTTCGGTATCCATTAAAAAAGAATAAGTTAAACTGAGAATGTATACGCACCCGCCAGCAGACCTCATTACTGCGGCAAGCTAAATTGAAACAGGTACCGATGAGTGTCTGCCCTTGCTTCTCTCACTGAGTGCGCGTTCCAAAGACCTCACGACCCCCATCGATCCACCGTCCCGAATCTCCTCTTGCGCGTAATGCTTCATTTCCACCGCGATATGGCAAGCAGGTGTCTGGCAACGCAGCTTATTAGATATATACCCCACCAGCCTTGTCTCCCTCTGCTACTCCTAGTATGGCATGCTCATCGGTTATCTGTCTGCTGGGCGTGGTGAGGCATAAAAGCCAAGCCCACTCGCGCCCCGCACAAGCACGTATCAGACCCTGTCTACTCGCCCTCCCGAGTGCGGAATATATGCAATTTCTATTACTTTCCTTGTTGTCTATCTCCAAATGTATCTATCAACCGTATCGTCGTTTGTCTATGCGCTTCCTGATTATTTTCTGACTCTCTAAATGTTCTGCCAAAGTTCCCGTTGCGCACTTGTACTAGAGCCCACTATACCTTTCGCACCCCACTAAATGCTATCCTCGTACTCAACATACAACAACACCCTATTAAGATTAAAAATTATTATTTTCATTTGTTCCCCAAAAAATTGGTGTAAATACAATCAATGAAATGAGATTCTTCCTATACATTCCTCAACCACCTCTAAAGGTCTATACTATCAGTCCTTGCACTGTCACTTGTGCAGCCGCCCAAAGAGGAACATCCGGTCAGCTCTGACATACTCACTTCTTTTATCCATTCACCCACACCTTAAATGTCTATCCTCGCCATCTATGGTCCTCCCCCTTACGATTTACATCCACTTACCAATTCAATAGTAATCTGAAAAAAAAAATAATCGAGTTTTATACATAGAAACATTAATACCTATATAACAAATGGATATCAGAAACATAATAACTCCTTTCGTGATAGAGTCAAGTTATCGAATAGTCCAAAATATTGTGCGCTACATGTGCTTTCACAGTATTAAAATTCATCGTCCATAAGCGCATAAACTCCAGTATTTAGATAAATCGATTTCTGCGAATGAATTAAGTACCGATCCACGAGATCACAGATGCTGCTTTATATGCCCAACCCAATCCACCGCCGGCTGCTGATAGCAAACCAACTGTGCGTTGCTTGCCTTCATTTCTGTCAAACGTACTATATTATGTGATTCCTTCTCGCCGGGGACCATGGGACTCACAAAGTCAACCACCCAAATATGATATAGTTACAGATGCTACTCTCCATCATAAGTCCCCAAGCACTAATGTTACCAGTCAAAAAGCCTACAGCACCCACTATACCAATAGTAATACCAGATAACCCTCAATGTATCTAATTTGGTAGTTGGAGCTCATGATACCCCGCCCGATTAGGTATAATGTATAAGATATAATATATATATTATAATATATAAATATATATAATATATATATATATATATATTATATATAATATATAATAAATTATATATATTATATATATATTAAATATAATATATAGTATTATTAATATATATATATATATATAATAATAAGTATAATGTACCTTACGCTACGTCGATTATATATTATAGCCCGAATGAGAAGCATATACTTCGTCGCCATCCTTGCTGGTACATGTCTATAGCGTGTGACCATTGTCCTGCAACCAATGCGGTAGTAGCCTCCGTTCTTGTCATCAAATCCTATATCTTATTAATTCTGCGTTATTTTGAACGTACAGGCTTTCTTATGCAGCACCTCTCGACTTTTCGTCCTTATGACGATACTATTTCTAACATATTTATTTGTTTAAAGAAATATAATACTAATCATTTTCTTCGTAGAGATTTCAAAGCTATAAATATTCTTGCGCTAAACTTGTGGATTGTGGGGTTCTAGTCCTTTTCATTGTTTCATCTGGTTGATGATATTTAAGAATATTTATCTACTTCATTTATTTGTTACCGAGTAGAATGTTTATCACTTCAAGAACATTATTTGAGACTTGAACAACAACATCATCATATCCTCTACCTTCACATAACACGACAGTTTTAGGTTAGAATCACAAGCGACGAAGCCTACCGGAAAAAGTAGGTACTCCCAGAACGATCAATCCATCCTGAACAAACTGAGCAGGCCTATATCTATAGGATCTCTCATATCTTTTGAGTCTGCATAAGCAAACATATAGGATGCCTATATCAATACCCATCAGAGCTTAGTCATTGCTACGCCTATATAATACTTAATAATAATAAATTAATAATAATAATAATAATATATAATATAAATTAAGATAATATATAATAATAATAATAATAATATAATATAACATAAATAATAATTAAATGATAATTAAATAATAATAATAATTAAAGCAGAATCATACTAACAATTATAAATATATATGATATATTATAAAAAATAATAATAAAAAAATAAATAATAATATTTTATTAATTTATTTATAAATTAATTTATATATTAAGACATTATATTATTATATTAATATATTATTTAATTATTTAATTATTTTATATTAATTAATATTATATTATTATTATTAACCAATATTATTAATTATTAAATATTAAAGTATTTATTATTTTTAAAATCATTTATTACTTAAAATATATTTCTCATATATTCCTACTGAGATATTTTTCCTATTAATGAAATTTTTTTATTGGTATCATAATGGTATTTATTTTTCCGGACTAAAATTGTTTTATAAATTATAATATATTTTCACACACATTTTTTTAATTTTTTTCTATTTCTTTTATAATAAATTAAACCACATAACATTATGTACTCAGATATACGCACTTATTCTATTCTCATCTCTCCTCGTTCAGTCTCCCCTACTCTTGCTGCTGCGAAGCTCTACTTGCGTCCACCCTTGCGAATTCAGTTCTGCTGCTATATGTCAATAAGTAGATGATTGAAGAAATCGATATGTAAGTTTAGTAGGGTAGTATAGGTAATAAATCACTCATAATACCTATTGAGCCTACTCACAATATACCACTAATACCGTTCCCCAGTTTCTACTCCCAAGGATATCCCTAATCAATTATAGTTTATTCCATGAGTACAGGCCTAAGAGTCATTACATTTTGCTAGGTATACCGTAGTTATGAAACGTAAGGCTTCATAATAAATATTAATGTTATATCGGGTTATTGCTCCCTCCCCGTCAATATCTTGTTAGTATTTAAAGATATAGGAATATCGTTATTACATACCACTCTTCACTCTATATATACTCAAAACTAAACTATATAATAATAGCTCATACAAACCCTTAAAGATCTCCTTATATGGCTCCCACTCAGGAGGACAAATTCGAACAGCTCCTGAGAAGCACAGCTATGGGAGACAGTACTCCTTCGGAGTTGCTCGTGGAGATGCTGTCCCTCTTAGGAGGCACTCCGGCTCCTCGTAATGCTTTTGTAGCCAAATATTTTTATAAATTAAAAAATATATGATAAATCATATCATTGATATTGAAGGTGAGATATTTACTTGGCTGCAAATCGAAAATTGAATTTTCTAGTAAAGGTTGTATTGTGCGCTCGGAATTGAAAATGAGAGAAAAAGAGAGACTATAAAGTGTCGAGTATAGTGTGATTGACTGAGAGACGATGGATCTTTCGAGAAATGGTTGTCCTGTTGAGTATGACAGTTGTATATATGGAGAGAAAGGAGGAAATGTGTGAAAAAATGGTAATGATATATTCTAGTGAAGATACTTGAAGAGGAGAGAAGCAGTAGAGTGTTAATAAAAAGGATGAGTCTAATTGGAGGCGAGTGAATATGAGGAAGGAGAGGAAGTCGTCGGGTTAGAACCAGTAACTGTGATCTAAATGAGAGGAAGATAAAGAGATGCTGGCAAAGGTGATGTCATAAGAGCCTGTAGTGATGAGCTCGAATTCGTAAGAGGTAAGACACTGAAAGTGTGGCGTAACCTACTCTAGAGAAAATGCGCCGTGGCAATGAAGAAGCTCGTCCATTAGAGTCATTCCTTGGCAGCACTGTAAATGTTGAAGTTTTTTAATAAACGCCAATAGGGGTATGCGCGAGTGTATCGGATCTGCGTGTTGGAAGGTAAAGATTGAGCGAGTCTTAGACTCGAACAGATGGTGGAGCGACTGTGTTAGTGAAATGCTAGAAGGCTGAGATATAATAAAACGCTACCACTTAACTCAACCAGAAATTCACATGAACGAGATGGTAAACATATGTGATAAGTAAATGAGAAGATGACCAATTTGAGAAAGCGATTCCTTCAGCACCCTCAGCCTTGCATTTGAACAAAGTGAAATCAATAGAGTTAAAATTGGTTTGGGATATATCCGTTGTTTCATCAGCTAATGCTGTAAAAAAAATCTTATGCTTTTTATTAAACTTATCCTTACAACTCATTTTCACTTATTTGTAAATTAAGTACTGACTTAAAATGTACTGTATATGTAATTTACATTCTGTTATCGACTCCGTAGATTAACCATTGAATTTTGGATCGAAATAAGATAAGTATAGTGGTTCATTTAAAACTGGAGTCATACTACTTCACCTATATCTGCTTCAGAAATACCTATGAAGAGGTACTTACTATAAAATTTACGTATCTATTTATTCACAGAGCTGTGAGAGTTGTAATAATTTAATTATATACGTCCTAGAGTACTTAGGATGACCACTAATTGACAAGACCTTGCTGGCAATAAACGTGTATAGTTATTACAATTATTGTATACTAAATAGTTATATATATATTTACTATTTTCTTCACATTTATTCTTATTTTAGAGTGTCTCAGTTAATTTGATCTATGCTTGTGATTTTATTTTCATGATATGAGCACTAATATTAAATTTATATATATCTAAATAATAATAACATCATATAAAAATAATCCTAATAAATAATAATATAATAAAATTTAATAATATTATAAATTATAATAAATAGGTTATATTTTTGTATTAGTATTCCAGTGATCAGAATTACTATAGTGCGATTGATATATATGGGGATCTCTTGCATTATTTATATATCACTTCTCATTTTATATTTATAGTATTTTAAATATGTAAATATAATATTATTTTTATTATCCTAAATTATTATTTTATATATATAACTATATTTATATTCATATTATTATTAAGATTGTTATAGGTATGTACACTAATCTCAACGTCAAATATTAACAATTTTAAGAAAATAATATCTTGGATATAAACATCGTATAATTAGAAATATTACTGTGTAGAGAAGCCCAGCAGACAAAATAAGCATGAGATCACTAACCTACAATAAGATATATTGTAGAGAAGTAAAACTTAGAGAGAGTTAATGGAGTATTCTAATTTATTATCGCTCTTTAGATGAAACTAAATAGTTTATTGGTTAACTCAATGTTACTTGCTATAATTAAGTGTGACTACATAAGTGAACAATCTGAGGTACGTTAATTGATAATATATCATTCCACGTGAAAATGTGAACGAATAATTATATACGAGAAGCTCTTAAGGTTTCCGATGCAATGTGAGTGACTCACAGCTTATATTTGATAGCACTCACTATAATCTTACCTATATCGATCCAATAAATTATCAAGTATTATATAACGAATGTCCGATGAATTAAGAAATATCATACACATCTCTCCAGTTCACAGCTTATATTACTGAGAAAGGAAAATTTAAGTTGGAGTGGAAAGTTAAGATACAGAACATGATATATTTTTTCAGAGTGAGATTAGCATGATGGAGAGGGAAATACGAGATATTTCCAATAACTAGAATCAGATTTCACTTTGTTTAAGGTACGTGATTGGTGGATGATTTATGATGGTGGTAGATACATTTTTTCCCTTCTTTACATGGAATTATTTTATCTATTTTAGTTCACGGTTAACTATAATCTCTGAGATATAGCATTTGGAAAAATTAGCATATATATGTGGAAAGAATTTTAGCCTGAGCTATATGATGTATAGCAAACAGCTCGGAGATGAGTTATCCGGGGGGGCTGCATGAAGACACACATGTCAATTTGTCTTAGCTTATTATTTCAAACTGGCATAGTGATGTCTTTTTATTGCAAAATATGATTTGTTATATTGTCACTTACAAGAAAAATTACTAATGTGAAACTTTATTCTTAGCAATTTTATTAATGTTTTCTTAACATGTTATAATACTTCTTTAATATTAAGTATTTATATTGATATGTTAATTATAGTTGGATAAATTATTTGAGAATTTGTTAGGTAGATTATATGTATATAAGTATAAGTGAATTATAATTTCACATAAGGTGAAAACGAGAGAAATTGAAAGAATAATTAAATATATCTATAAGAGAGCTGGAAATAATTGAGGATAGGCAAGCTAAAACTCGTTGTTTGCAAAGATGTCACTATACATTATATAAATGGGCTCATACTCAAATAAGACTAATCAATGTATTTCATAACAATAATTGTGTAAGATTCTTTTATATGTTCTAGTCATAATGTACATACTTAATTTACATCGATTATGGCTAGTGCGATCTATGAGTTGACGTGAGGAGAGGTTTATGAATACGTCAGACATGTCTGATAAAAATAAAAGTATGATAAGAAAAAGAGATATGAGTCTCCTGAGTTTCCTTACTAAACTTTTTCTCTTTCGTAATTATGTCTACGAGAATATACTATGTTAATCAAAGCACATATTTTTAATGAATATGGTTAGATACACTAAATATTTAAAGCTAGTCATTAGTATTAGAAATTTTAAATATTTTTAATAACGATTCTTAAACAATTAACTTTCTACATCATTGAATCTTTCAATAAAATACACAAAAATATATAAATTTTTAATTTTATTATACATAAATTACTAGTTCATATAATATTCTATATTAATATTAAAGATATGAAAACATTTAGTGGATTATATATCAAAATGTTATTAAAATTATATACGTGATAATAATTAACTGAATAGATATAACTAGAACATATAATGAGAAACATATATTATAATCAACTTAGTTAGCAGACTGTGAATACTATTCCATGGGAATGTCTCTATAATAAATATAAATTATAGAAAATAATTAACAGTATCCATACCTAATTTATACTATATCTTAGGAAGAATTATATTAACTATCACGTGAATGTAGAAACCTTACACGTATACTATTCACCTGTATTCCTATACTAACGGTATAATTCAATATAACTCAGTTAACATCTCACCCTGTTAGATGTTAAAGTGAAGCCAAAAAGCTAGAGATATTAATTCGAGCTCTAATATGAATAAATTACAATAAGACTTTCTAACAGTCGCATTAAGCTCAATACTCACCAATTTATTGCACAAAAAGCCTAGAAACAAATCATTAGTACGATCACGATGTTATTAAAAGACATTGAGCCATAATATCACTTAACATCATAACCTGAATTAGACGTAACAAATATCATATTAATTGTATACCTATAAACTAATTAGTCATAGTTAGAGAATATCATGCACTCAGCAAAATGTGGATACAATAATTTCTATAAACACAGCATTAGAGTCAGCGTATATAGCAAATTCAAATAAATATAATATCACTAATAGAAACTATAACTTACATATTAAATACTATATGACTTATTTGATGATAGAGCCCTTAATAAAAGGGAGCATATCAATTAAGTACGTCAGCTTAAATAATAAAGAGCGAATAAACTTAATTTCAAAGATATCAATGCTCACACATTAATTTAGGAGGGCATTCAAAACCGAAAACTCATACACGCCAAAATTATATTATCATAAAATATTTTAAATTATAATATTAATTCATATAATTAAATTAATAATATATTAAAATATACCAATTTTGGTGGAGATATATCATAATATCATACGTATAAAATAATCTAGACTACCACTAATATTAACCTAATTATTATTAGTTATATTATTTATATATTTTTAATATATTAATTTATATTAATATTATTATATTATAATTTAATATATATATATTATATTAATATATTTATATATAATATATAATATTATATATATATTATAAATATATATTATTATTAATTATTATTATAATATTAAATTTATTAATGATTTTTATTATATTATTAATTATATCAAAGTTAAATTCAATCTATTTAAACTATTACAGTTAATTAAATAACGAAATAAGTGATTATTTAATAACTAATTAATTATATAATATCAATAAACTATTATTGTGCCATTTAAATAATATGTGTTAAATATATATTATTATATATTTAAATAAATATATTTATTATTATTAATTATTTATTATTAATATATTATTATATTTTATTATTTATTATTATTATTATTAATTTATATATAATTAATTATTAATTAATTTAATATAATTTATTATATTATTATTATTATTATTATATTGCTTAATATTATATATAAATATTTAATTATTATATCATTAATTATATAAATTAATGTAATTATTATATTATTATATATTATATATTATTTAATTATATTAACCACTATTTCTGTTTATATTCTATCTGTATTCAGCTATCAGAATCTTATGATATAAGGTGATAATAAACATAAATATATTAATGAGAGATAGAGAAATATGTAGAGTCTTACGCACTGTTAATGCTTAGCTGATATTACTTGTTGAGTATGAAATTTGAGTAACATTCAATTTATTGATTGTATTTGAGTCTGTAGTGAGCTTTTTCATTTATTTTATAGTGTTCTTACATACATGCGCACAGATGGATTACTTATTTTTTATTAGTTCATTCTGTGTTATGATAATTATTATATATTTGTATATATTATTAACTTACTGTGAATTTAATTTCGATTTAATTTCATTTAATTTACAATTTATTTAATATGTAATAATTTTATTAATTTATTATTATTAATTTCTTATTATTATGTATTATTATTAATTATTATATTATTATATTATTGATTATTAAATACCCAATAATTATTATGTGAATAATAATTAATTGATTATTAATTCATGCATTTGAGTCACAATTTAGTATAAGGTTTGGAAATAGTGTGTGCATTAGTTGGATTATACTAATTATTATTGAGACATTAGTATTATCAATCTGCTATTCCATTTTTCATTATTTTTATTATTGAGTCTGGTACAAAGCTTACTTTTTATATTGTTTGTTTTGATAATTTATTATTAATATCTCAATTATTTATTATTTATAATTGATTATTATTTATTATTTATTAATATCAATTATTATTGATAATAATCTTATTTATCCTATTATTTCACTATTATTAATTATCTTATACTATCTTTATTGGAGTTTTATAATAAAAGGAATCTATATAATGTATCTTAATATCTAGTTATAATATGTAATCTGCTTAAGTATAGATTGCGTGAGTCTTATCGAGACTATGTATAGTGTGAGTTTATTATTGAGTTTTATTTATATTATTAATTAAGTAGAGGAGTTCCAATGTAATAAATATTATTTATAGTGTAGTATGAGCTCGTGATGTAATTTTTTAGCAAAATTGATTATTATTTATTAATAAGTGTGTGATTATTTTATGTAAATATAGCTAAGGTGTGGTTGTATTTTTTATTTCGGATTTACCGTACTACCGATCATCTATAACTGAATATGTGCGAATAATAAAATGTTATTATTATTATATTATTTGTTTTATGATTTTTTCAATATGTAATATTCTCTATAAGTTTTTTCTGTATGGTTATGTAAATATGAATTTAATCACAATTATAATTATAAAATCATAATATAAGTAATATATTAATATTATAATTAATTATATTCATTTTATATAAAATATTTAATTATTGCTGATTATCCTATGTCTAAATTGGAATGAATTTATTTATTATTTATATAACTATATTTTGTTGAGTTACAACTTTGATTAATTGTCATTTACTTTGTATAGTGATTTAACATAAATTTATAATCGAGATTATAGACGTAGTGTTTCTTAGCTTAATTAAAGATTAAATAAAATATAATACTTACTTGTTTTGTTAATTGCAATTTATTTAATCGATTATATTATCTTATTAAAATGTTTTTTCCTCCTGCTATTAATAATTCACTGTAAAGATTCTTATCTACTTATTATTATTTATATTTAATTAATTGGGCAAGTATTAGGTTAAATTTTTATGATAAAATTTATTTATTATTTTCTATTATTCATATGTATTATTTAATTATTATTATTTTTTATTTAATTTAATGTATTATTATTATTATGATTATTTTCTATAATTTAATTATTATTTATATAATTATTATTAATTATATTTAATTATTTAAGTTTAAGAATTTTCTGATTAATTTAACTTGTAGTAATCACTAATAATTTATCATAATTGTTTAATACTGTCCCTATTATTATCTTTATTACAAAGAGCTAGTAGTATCTTTTAATTTGAATTATTTATTATTTAATTAACTTTATATTACTTATTATTTCAGACGAATATGTTATGTATTTTTTGTAATTAAGTATCATGCGAGTTTGGTGGTGGAGACTAACATTAAAGCTCAAATCCGTTAAACCACATTCAGGCCTTTGAACATCTTATCAATTGATATTATGATTGTGTTATCTCACACAAAGGTACTATTATATTCCTATCATCGTACATTTGTTGCAAGATATGCCACCGTTTTCAGACACCTCTTTGGCATTACCCTCATTGGAAGAATCGTGTCTCGTATTATGATCTTAATCGACAGGGAATATAAATATTTAGTAGTATAGATGTCGATATAAAATATTGTTAATGTATTAATACTTCGATTGAACGATATCGAATAAAGCAGTATTTACCAAGACTTCCTCCAATATTATTTCTCACGCCAAAAAATTAATTTCTACCGTATCTTTTTTAGGTGTAGTTGCTGATCAGCTTTCGTTCCAATTGTGTCAACTAGACTATAAGCCCTCAATATTGTAAGAGTTATTGAATACTCAGTCAAATATACTGGGTCTCTAGGATGTTAATATATCAATTCTCATTCGATTACTTAAACACAAAATAAGTTTTTGTATTTATTCGAGATTGTATATATTTCATAGCGTTGTGATCAAAGTCGATCAGACTATTTCTGTGAGGATTAATGGTTCACAAAACAAAAAATACGAAATACCTATTGTCCTTTAACTTTAGTTAATATACGCGGGAAAAAAATTCTGACCAATAATATCAACCTGTCTAAAGGTAACAGGCCACTGTCCTTGCGAGGGCCTTAACAAATTGTTTATGATACAATCCCGTAAATATATTATGAAGAGTAGGAAAGGAGGGAATGAAGTGGCAATGCTCTTTGCCTATCGAAATCAGGAGCGACGAGTGCCGGCAGTTAGGGTACGAGACCAGTTCAGTATTGACCAGGAGTAATATTTACGGTTTGGAAGAAGTATCCGTCGTAGGAGCTGCTCACTGAATTACTACCGTTTTTGAGTATATTCGCTAGAGATTTAGATCAAATATCCATGTCTTTCCATTGCAACCTATCTGTGAAAACTTACTAGAGAGCTCTCTAACTTGTGTAACCGTCTTAGAACTAGTTGCTTCGAGAGATTATATCATTTTTTTTTATCGCGAATTCATCTCTGCGAAAGTCAGCTACAAAACACCATTACACTAGGGAAGATAAAATAAATAATGGCCTCTTATAGTAAGTCACTATCTCAATTTATATACCAATGTATCGCCGAGCATAGTCTGCGATATGTCATGAGTTGATATCTTTTAATGAGACTAGAGGTTGTGCTATATGAGGTATTTGAAGTTGGTATATTATCCCATTGGTAGTAATGTTGTTTACCCCCTTTTTAAACTACGTTTGCTTTGATAATCTATAAATGAGTCTCCCATGTCCGAGGGCTGATAATTATGTACACCGAAAAAAGCCATTAGGACATGAACATTATTGCAGTAACGAGGTCATCATTCTCCGCAAAATAGACAAGGTAAGTCCTTTTCGCGATGTCTATTCCATGCAAATGTTGTTCCCGAAACTAACACATGTTTCCTTTTCAACCGCAAGCCAAGAAGTTCGGCTTGTCCTGGACAAATATCGAATCGAGAATATACGCGAATGGTTGAATTTTTGAGTGGGTTGAAGATGATAAGCAACTTGTCTTCTTTCCATATCTTCATCTAACATCCCAACATTCATCGCTTGACCAAGACACTCCCCCTAGTGATGAGGGTGACAACGGTAATGAATCACAATGTGGTATAGGTCTGATGGTAGATGGTAGGACCGGGATATATTATATTTTTTGATGTTTTTTAGCAATTATATCCAGCGTACATATTGGTCAACCGAAATAAACAGTCCTTGTTAGGGCTTCGTGTGTTCCCTCCACACCTTGAATAGCAAATGGCATTAGAAGTTTCTTACCAAATTATTCCAGAAGACGTAGCGCCGCTCGACATAAGTGTCGACATACAAGTATAAAAGTCCCACATTTATCTTGATTCACCTAACTTCACCCCGAAATACAAATAGTAGGCACACCTCACAAATCATTAATTGTCTGTCTTGGTTTTAAGAACAGTATACCGTCCGCAAATATAACAAAATAATATCACTATCGTTAACACATGTACGAGAAGCCAGATTTTTACACCAATAACAGACAAATAGCATAATGACTAAACGCTTCATTATACGCTGGACGACTGAAACTTCAATCACATGGTCGGTCTTCAGCTGAAACCATACACAACGAACCAGTCTCCATAAGTACCAAAGGACGATATCACATGCCAAAAATGTCCTAAGAGCGCCTGCATGAAACTGTAACGCTAGATAGAAAAAAACCGTGACAATTGTAAGATCAGCGTCGAAAATGCATATAGAAACACCATAAAATTTATAAAATCATAAATTTTATGCAGAACACTTGATATATATATATAATAATATACATATATATATATATATATATATATTATAATTATATATATATATATATAATATATATAATAATATATTTATATATATAATATATATATATAATATATATATATATAATATATTCGTCACGACCATTCTTTAAACACTCGTAATTTGCTTCACCCTTTAGTTGTTTTGCGTAAATAGGTCCCTTTACATGCTATAAGTGGTATCTGAGATTAACTCGAATCCCAATAACTACAGCTAGTTTTAACTATATATACTATCTCAACCTTTAACTTCAATCTGTCTAAAACGTGAGAACAGAGTAGCTTCTACGCTAATTAACATAGGAAATGAACAACTTAACCTAAGACGCTGCGGGATTTTCCGAAAGAAATTGGGAAGGTTCTAAATGTACCGTGAAGTGCGTTATCGCCGATGGGAGGCAAGTCATTCTGTCTTAAAAATTGTTTCCTCCTCTAAAATGTATGGTGTCGGACGGGTTAAATTTGTTACATCATAGGCCTTTTAACCTATTAGTCTAAAATCCTGAAATTCAGTATAAAGCCTAGTTTAGAGCCCTATTTAGCTGAGTAGCCGATATTAATATAGTCTTATGTAAATCAGAGTTCATGACATGCTGCTCTAATGGCATACATCCCGTGATTCAAAGAGTATGATTCTGAGCCGGGCCAGTTTAACTTTTGTTCTCTTTACAAAGTTACCATATGTTAATCAAATTTTTCTTCTGTGTTTGGAAGAGTGTGAATTATAATATGATAAACAAATATCAATATCATGAGCAATCCAATTGCAACTATTACTGTGCATATACTTAAACATTATTTGAATGCAGTATTAAACACGTGGGATGTCTTATTTCTGTAAATCACAAGAATGAAAGCTAAAAATTGTTGTAACTGTACGATTCCTGTCAGCGCATGGGCGTCGCCAGCTTGCAAGCTAGGGCAGTTTTCAAAATTTATAGAACATTAATATATTAAATTATAAATATATATAATATATATATATATAATATATAATATATAATATATATATATATGATATTTAATATATATATATATATATTTATATATATATATAATATATATATATATATATATATATATATATATATATATATATATATATATATATAATTATTATATATATTATATGAAAGAAGAAACATAAATTAGAACATTGTAATGGATAATTAAAGTGATTAATATTCAAAAAAAAAATATATTATTAAAACAATAGAATACAAATACATAGCAATGATGGAAAAATTTCAGGCAAAGCTCCAATCAAAGATGGAATATAAAATAGTAATTTCCTTGGGTTCAAGGCAAATTTATCAAGCTGCTGTTTGAATAAAATAAATCATAATTGTTAAACACAAATTTCTGTGTACGACGTCATCATAGCCATAGCCCGTTTAACCTGTCCGTTGCCAAAAACTACTATGGTAGCTAAGGTATTGACCTCGCGGAGTAACTGAAAGAGCGCTCTACTAGTAACTGGTGGTGCCAATGACTGGGGCGAGTGATATCATTAAAAGTCTTTTTTCGTCTACGGAAAGAAAGGTCCAGTCTTCAAGACTTGGGAGAACAAGATCTTTTAGTTTTAAATATCTCATTTCTTGTCCTTCCAAATTTTTGTACCAAAGTTCTAGCTCTTTTCTACACTTCTAAGTTGGGTAAAAGCTATAAAAAAAATGAAGATGCTGTCTTTTCCTTTACTCATCGATTGTTATGAGTAGGAAGTGGAAAGGATGTATATGTCAATGCATAAGCCGGTGTATTTTTTCAGTAGAAAATCGTAATTCCAAAGAAGATTAATAAATAAAGAATAAACAAGATTAAATTAAAAATATTTTCCAAAATTAATACTGCGAATATTGCTGTATAATTCTGTCGGTGGTTGCTTTGCCTCCAACAACCATTGTATATTCAGATCAAGTCCCAGTTGCCTCGGCGATTTAATTAGTTTCTTTTAACACTTACTACCTCTCTATTTTTTTTCAACAATCTTTCATTTCCTACATCCACGGTGGTTGAATGTGCTCGGGAGGTTTTGACCGATATCCAAGGTCTTGGATTTTGGAGAAGCTTTTACAGTACTGGCGTCTAACATGGCAGAGTAACTTCGTGATCATGATTTCATGATTGAATGAGACTAACATGCCCGGCTGATTTCAAAAACTGAAAACACTTCTCTCATCGTTGGCGGTATTTCCGTTCAATGGAAAGGGTTTTCTCTTCTAATGCTTGCATCATTGCGTATAAACAAAGTGCTCACTTAAACACTTCTGAAATGCACTTGTTTGTCATGAGAAGACACCATCTGTCTGCATAGGCTGGGGAATTTTGGCAATTAATTTTCCCTTCTCAAGATACCGACTCGCCGAAAAACGTTAATTATGTGTTCTTATGTTCCCCCACGGTAAATGCGGATTTCTGTATTGTGTTCAATATCATTACTACCTACTAGGTTTAGTTTGTGTGAAGAACAATGAAAAACAATAGCTTTTTTTTTTTTTATACTGGTTTTTCGCAATAATGCTTGGACAACCTCCTTCTTTGGCCAGACAATCGTTGAAACATAGTCAATCGAAAACTCCAAGCCAGCATTCTTTCGGGATCCAGTTTTCCTCGGTCGGACAAATCGTCAAAATGGCGTTTTTCAAATGTTTTGCGGTCAAGCGTTTTCAGGTCTAAAGCCAATAATTCCTTTTTTAACTTATGGAGCTCTTTGGTCGAAATAGCGCAACCCTATGGTAAATTGTATAAATTCCAGAAATATCAGCGGTTTCATGCTAGTAAGCTATACGTGCGCACCTTCTTTTACCTTATAACGATGCTTCCTTTTATAGTAGTAACTCACAAGAAGAATGATCTCATTCTGAGTCTGAACTGATTGATATGTGTCTTTTCTTCCCCTTTTTTCAAAATGGTTTTTCAGTTGTAGGACTGTTTTAAATTTTAACAAATTTTGGCACATCCTCATCATGAGCTCCCCCGAAGCGGTAAATCGTGCGTAAAAAAATGTCCAAATGAAATTGGGAGTTTTAATATTTTTTTGATTTTTCTTCTGGTGATGGATTTGAATGCTGGTTAATTTAGATGTCTACCGGCAAGTCCTGTAGGAACAATCTTGCAGCTTCAAAACCACATGAGCATCTTTATAGTGTTTGTATGTCCCTTACATACCACATGAACATTTTTATATTTAGTCTGAAAGGTCTTATATTAAAGAGCCTGGGACCCCTCTGACCGAACTTTTAATTTTGAAAGAAAGAGTGGTGTGCCTTTTGAGAGAGAGTAAATAACACTTCTAAGAGACAGCTACCCCCCTGCCCCTGCCCCCTTGCCCCTGCCCCTGCCCCTGCCCCGGCGCCTCCCCGCCCCCTTCCCTCCCTCACCCCGACACCGCCATAGCTAAAGCGAACATTTTCCTTGAGAAAGTGAAGGAATTATATATATATATAATATATATATATAAATATATAATATAATTAAATATAATATATTATATATAATATTATATATATTAATAATTATATATATATATATAATATATAATAATATATATATATATATTAATATTATTATAATGTTAATATCGCATTTAAATATTCCCATGACTTTCGCATCGCAAATATTAAAATAAATCATTGCAACTCGCACGAAACTGGAATGAGAAATAGAAGAATGCTCTGAGACTTGTTCAGAAATTTAGCAACTTTCTGTGAGAAATTGATTAAAAGAGTTGAACTAAGTTCAAGTAGTGCAGAATTTGATCACTAATCAATCTAGCAAAAATATTAATAGGCCCGTACGTGAGTATCTCCCTTAAACAAACGTTGAATGGCAATCGCAAGCACCTTCTCCATGTGGTTG